>CM038672.1:675205019-675212519 GCA_021605145.1 Aegilops bicornis
GGTAGTGTCCTTTCTTCACGCTCACCATCTCTGCAGAGCTTAACAATATAATCCACGCCAACAACCAAAGCCAACAAGCCTTCGCCGTAAGCTCTTTCTTCATCTAAGCTTTTAGTAACATTAGCTGTCATCAATAGGGTGGAACGCATTAACCAGTAGAAACCTTGCTTCAAGGTAGATTCTTACATGTTTGGAGTTTTGTGCGGATCCGGTACCTCAACTATTGGCCTTACATGGCACGACATGGGTATTCCCTCTTTTAGTCCCACTCTTCTCCAACAGAGCTCCCTCCTTTGGCCGAGCATTCGACATTCCTAGTATGCTCCACTCATTCTACGCCAAGCACCCAATCACGGGATCGTAATCACACTCTAGATCATACCTTTCACGAAAAGAAAAGGACAGGCAGCATTGCTAAACCAAGATCTCCATCTCTTGACTCCGTCAATCAATCTTACCTTATAGGGCACAAAGGTATATTTACCATACGAGATGTGTGCACCTACTAAAGGGAATAGAAAGATCTTGGGCACAAATACTCCACTTTTCACGAAAGACATAGATTCACCAATGATTGGTTGGACTAAATACTACATTTATTTGCTCGGAAGAAGGAAAGTTGGCTGTGAGAATGATTTCTGACGTAGTCTTTCCTAGGACCATTCCAACAGGATGCTCAGAGGTGGGTGGAGAAAAAGCTCAAAAGGCATACTTCCTGCGCTTTCAGAGGATCTAAATCAGTCTTCATCCTTTCGCTTTTCAAAGCCCCTCGCAATAAATATGTAAATTCGTTTCGCAGAAATTCAGAGATTTTCGATCTCCTCGAAAGAAAATGAGTTCGATCAGCAACACCGGTCTCCGCATGACGAGGATAAAGACCTTCTTTTTACCCATAACCTGTCTCTGCAGCATTGGAACCAAGATCGGGCTTGGCATAGTTACGAGGTTCCCGTTCTATTTAACTAACACTAACTGAAGCTAACCGGAAGCTTTCTTCTCATGCGACTCTTGGATCGAAAAGAGGCTGCTGGATCGGACCACGGCTGAAACCGCCAGGCACGGACTAAAAGCTTTTATATCAGGGATTCCCGAGTCAAACGACTACCATAGATAGCATAGAGCTGGAAGCTGCACTAGTGTACAGAGAAGACTGGATGTGAACACGGGCGGACATTGGCTATGTATGGGGCACTCACTAATCACTATTAGCAGGAAACAACTAGCGAGAAAGAAAGATGAACGCACTTTCACTCCTTGCTCTTCAAAGACGTACTCACACGAGGGACTCTCAAATCTCTATTTCAGACCATAATCTTTCGATCCCTTTATCAAGTGATTGATAGCAGGGCTAAAAAATCATAGGGCTTCTTCTATTTTTAGTGTGAACTCACTTCTATTCATATCAAGATAGGGGCTTCAAGATTTGGCTGACCGCCTTGGGTGGAAGACCTGGTTCTACCACACAAGGGCAGCTTTCAGTCCAGGATTATTTTCCTCATATGTAATTTCACCTCAATGTGGAAATGTCCGATCTTATTCCAAAATAGAAGGTCTTCATGAAGGTCTGTCTTGTTTCAGGAATATAGGTACCAAGTTCAATAGCGGTAGGTACCAAGGAGTAGACGAGTCTTGGCCGATTGACAAGTATAGCTAGTCTGACCTTCCAGCCATACTCCATCCAATATCGTACGGAAGTGCTAAAGGTTTCATGTGATGCTGACCTCAATGAACCAGACATCGAGAATTCGTTCATCCCTTCGGCCCGAGGATTGTTCGAGTACTTGGCCACATGCATGAGTAGGCCTGTTGCGGGATGTCCCATTAAAAGGCAGGTCCCATATTTGAAATACAAAAATAAGATCAGATAGCGCTCAAGAGGTTTTTCTCCATACGAGAAATCCTTCACTCATGAGGGAATTCAAATAGATGTGTTGAAGATCATCAAAGAAAGGAAAAAGACTGAATTCGATCCATCTCCTCCCTTTTCTTTAAACCAAGAGCTACTCCTCCCTTTTCTTTTTTTATGTAATTTCAATACGATTTCGTTTGTGTTCATGTTTTCAATTTAGAACCCCACGGAAGTGAATAGAAAAAAGAAAAATACCCCTGTGATACGCCTTCCTTTACCTATTTCTAGATTGATTGATGTTCAATGGAGGGAAACTTGCCATTCCTTCTTTCCTTTGAAATTGTACATTTTTTTGATTCTGAACTAATTGTATCCTTTTTGTTCCCATCGAGCTTTCTTGCCTAGTGACTAAGGATTTTCACACTTGTTGTGTCTATAAAAGATTTTCTCATAAAGCATAGTTCAAACTAGCCTCATCACAAAAAAAGCCCATGATCAAATGTCTTCTTTGAGGTGGCACAAAGACGAAAGTAATTAGTTCAACAAGGCCGATGATAGAAGGGCTGGGCCTAATTAATTGTTCTGGTATAAAGATGAATGAGAGGATGGAGATAGCGCATTGAATGGTTTGAGGAAGTAGTTAAACAATGATAAAATTTGGCACAGATAATGCGGGATGAAAGTTCGATATGTTCCTAAAAATATGCTAATTTGAAAGGTAGGAATTTTTATGGTGACCTATGAAATATGAACTCGAAAATGCCAACCTCGAGAGGAGTAGGCGATCTCACTGCGTAATGCGAAAGTGCCCATCTGGTCAAAGTAATAAATAGCATTAGATACTGGTCAAACAGCAGACCCGAGCATATGGAGGACAAGTGGAAAGTGGATTCCAGGTTCGAGAGGTTCCTCCGTCTGCCTCGGCTCCAAGGAGGCTACCAAGCTCGTAAGCAAGCGGTCTGTTAATGATACTTAATGAAAAAGAGATCGGCTCTTGGATGCTATATTTGGTTATAATAACACATTCCTTAGGTTAGAAACCGATTCAATCGACTACTTACTGAAATGAAATAAGAACCCTCTTCGGGAGAAGTTCTCATTGTGATTAGAATGACCAGCATGAAAGCGGTGATCTTCTAGGTGCGGCTCATAAATAGGCCTTGGCTCCATGGGCAAGTCCTTCTTAAGCATGTGATGGAGCTCAAAACCGGCGTTAGGCCGTGAGGGCAACTGATGACCATTCGGTCTATTGATAGGACAGTCACTACCGAAACCCCTTTCTATGTCCTTACGAAGATGGAATACGATCTTAAACTTAGACGAGTTGCTAACCGAAGGCAAAAACCAGGGATTTTTTGAGTATGTACCTCGATTTACAATGGGAAATTCATATCTAATAGAGGACTAGATCGATGCTTTAATGCGAGGGCAGGGTATCTACTCGCTTTCTTGCCTTATCACGAGCTATTGAGAACGGATCTAAGGGCATCCCTACCTACAATCCTTCCTTGGTGCCCCATTCCTATCTTCTTTTCCAGATCCTTTTTTTACATTGAGCAGGGCCTTTATCTCCCTAGCTAAGATTGGTACAATCCCTCTATAAGTATTTGTTAGTGGCTTCGCCCTTTGTAAGATAAGTGGGTCAATTGGGCCAAAGCGGAAGAGAAACCAAGATCTATTGATGGCGAGCCGGATAATTGAAACAAGCAAGATACCATCTCTTCTTTTACCGAATCAACAGAGCAAACCTCAACCGATGCGGCCAAAGAGCAAGTGGACTGAACTGCTCTCCCTTACTATGAATAAAGCGGAGAGTAGAACCGAACACTTGAAGCTCTAATTACGGTATCTTTGGATACGGAGACCGAGGAAGAGTTCCTCCAATCTCTTTAAACACACTCTAATTGGGGGTCCAGATTCCGTGTCGAAACCCACGTTATCCCTTGTTTAAGGGAATAGATGAGATCCATGGCATATACCTCGTAACTAACAGAGGCAGACCGGTTTAATGACACCTTTCACAATATCATTAACCCGAACCTCGTCCTCAGCAAATGAGGCGTGATAATTGACGCGAACGTCCTCTTATACTAAATATCTTTTTATCAAGCTATTATGATGCTCGCTTCTCTTCGGTTGGATTCCTCTCGAAGAAGGAAATTGTGCTTCTTCAGTTCTACATTCAAATTATTGTGAGTAGATGGATACCAGGCCTTTTCTGAGAAACTTGGTTTCGGGAACTTTGTGGGATCCTTGGTAGAGCCATTTGGAGCGGAGGGTAATCGGTTTATGACAAAGAATGTGCTTTCAAACACGACACCTGTGGGAATGGAGGCTTTGTACATAGTTGCAAGACGTTGCTCTACAATGTCTCGGTGTTGACGCTCATGAGGCCTTACTGCTCCTTATCTCATTTCTTTGGAAAGGCAAACCTAATTCATACGGAACTCTTGGTACATTTCTTTTTTCACTCTCGCCGCGAAAGCACACAATGCAGATCCATGCATGGGAGCTAGTTCAATAGGCCTCAGTGAGTGATGTTGCATTCGAGCACAGGCACCTTTGACCTAGCTTTCGACAGAGAGAGACAAATGGGAATGCCAGGCACAACTCTTTGCTTTGAAGCATGAGAGAACGATAACATTTCCACTGCTTTAGTTGCTAGAACCCCTTTTGGAAGACATCACTCATCCCTTCCTTAATTAAGTAGTACTAATCCCATTCCTTTAGAAACCTGTCCTTTCCAGTGGAATAGCTTGCAGAGTAGAGTGATTTCCTTGCTTCATAGGTTTCAGGTTCAGAAGACTCTCTTCCCCGTATACTGTATTTACTAGTCAGGCCCGGTGGAGCAATCTCGAATTCTCGTATATCAATGCTACATGAATGATTCACATAAGGGAATTCCAAGTGGGTCGAATAGGACTCGACTGTATACTGTATTTAAGGAGAAAAAGGACAGTGATAGAAGGGACAGGATTCCGATAACTTATGTCTCGCCTAGCGGAGAGGTTTGAATCCGCTGTCCCCGCCACTGCTTTAGGCCAAATCCATTTTTGGATCACTTTTTTCGGGGTTAATCTGACCTTCTTTCCCATGCATTTCTTAGGGCTTTCGGGTATGCCACGTCGCATTCTAGATTATCCAGATGCTTACGCCGGATGGAATGCTCTGAGCAGTTTCGGTTCTTATATATCCGTAGTTGGGATTAAATGCTTCTTCGTAGTTGTCGCAATCACTTCAAGCAGTGGAAAGAACCAAAAAGTGCGGAAAGTCCTTGGGCTGTTGAACAGAATCCAAACTCACTAGAATGGTTTGTACAAAGCCCTCCGTCCTTTCATACTTTTGGAGAACTTCCAGCGGTAAAAGAGACAAAAAGCTAGGCGCATATACGTCCTAACTATTGCCTCTTTCTGGCTCCGTATTGAAAACTCGAATTGGATTTTGTGTCGGCTGGCCGGCAGGACCGCCAGCCCGCAGATGTAGGGGGTCTCCTCTTGAACTGCGAAATCAAAGTCGCGATCTGATAGGTATCTATCCGGACGAAAATCCGGAAAGCGCTGGTTCAATCCCGGCTCGTAACACGCGAGGTATGCTCGCTAGCAGAAAAAAGGAAAGGGCCAGATGTAATATGCGTTTATGTAGCTATCGGTCAAAGAGCATCCTCCGTGGCTCCCCATACCAACATCTCAGCTGGTCGCTCCAGCTGCAAGCTTGGAAGGAGATCCTCCGCGGTATGTATGTTTTTTCACACATAAACTTACTTACTTTGTTATGCTTTTCCACTTTTTACTTTTTTTAACACATTTTTATTAACATGCCATATGTTTCATCTTATGTTCTAGACGGAACAGAATGCAAAATAAGGTACGCCATCTTGCAGACATATCTCGAATGTCTAATTTTTTTTGATCGATGTATAATGTGGACATACATGTATTAAACCACTACTCTAACTGCTATAATAAGGTTTTTACTGCCTGTTGTGACCACATCCGCAAGAACTAATCGGTGATGCCGCTGGCACGATCGCAGCAAACTGTGCTTGACGAGCGTGCTTTTGACTTATTTATTAGCTAGATTCTTCATTTGTTTTTAGTTTATGTTGTGATGGAACGCTAAATTATCTATCCTTGAGTGTGATTGACATGTACTGACATTATGTTTGTTTCATACCTCCTATATCTTCGCCTCGTACATTTATTATATTTACTGCAAATTGAAATCTGCGTTACCTACTTGTTTATGATGACAACAAGCAAAGATTTGCTTGTATAGTAAATTGTTCATATACTTATTTATAATCAACACTTTTCTGCAAGCATTAACTTTATGCAAATAACTGAACGCCAAATGGAACATTTATTGGCCATAGAGAAACACGTGGGCTCAGTTGGTGAGGACTCAAGAGGCCAAGGATGAAAGGTAGCCATGTTGACAACGTGATCGGGAAAGGCGCGAGGCTTGCGAGTATTATCCCGCAGCGTAGTAATCGTAGGGATGAGTGGATTGAGTTGATGAAATGGGGGCTGATGCTGTCGGATCAGTGGAAGTAGAAGGTGCTGGGGTTAGTGGATCAGGACCAGGGGTCAAGGGCTGCTGTACTGGGTCCGCGGGTTGAGCAGGTAGGCTGGAACCTTAGGAGGTATAGGTAGGCTTACTGAATCGGTAATCGATCGGGCAATTCGTTAAACGATATCTGTATTATGAGTACCTCTTCTGAACCATACCGATCTTCTGGTAAACGGTCTGAATCAGTAAAAAATGAGTTCCTTCTTCAAATCCATCGGTCACATCCGCCCTGCTGTCTCAATCAGTCAAACTGTATTGGTCAACTACAGGAAACTGGCTTGGTAAAGGTCAACGGTCCTGTTCAAGCATTGGCGCATAACGAGAGGCTAGCTCAGTAGATTAGTTCTTTAGTTTAGGAGTGAATGCTTAGCTTTCTTTTCTTTGATCTACTCGTTCATGAATTCCTGAGTATATTATCATCAGAAAACGTATTAATGAGAAATGTACCAGGATCCTGTGAGGCATCGAATTCTTTGGCAAGTCTCTTCTTGCTAGTGTTGTACGCGTTTTATTCCTTCACCCGACATGCTTTCGTGATAAAAGAATCATAGCAACATAGCGTGAGGTTCCATAGGTTGATGAGTCTGATCAGTCGTGTAAGCTATTTACTACAGCCGTTTTCGATGGCCCCAGGTATCCTCTTTGGCTTGATCTTTCCTTTGCTTCGATCGCCAACTTGCACTTCCTTATTCCACTATTGCGATATCTTTGTCCTGGACAAAGACCAAGAGCTGGTGCAGGTGAAAGAATAGCTTATGGGGCTGGAGTCAAAGGAGCTTTCATAGACATAGAAATCATAATAGAAAGAGCAGGCCCATGAGCAGCGAAGTGCCCTTTGTAAGTTCTTGAGCCTGCCTTACCGCCCCCCCTTTCTTTTTGAATTAGAAAGAAGGGGATGAATTAGAAAGAAAGAGATCAGGTTATTTATGATCGGAGAAAAGGAAGGGGCGTGGTTGATGTGTCACTGGGGAACCCGTAGGAAGGGGAGACGACCGGCCTCATTCACATCAGAAATCGCCAACATGAACACAAACGAAATCGTCTGAATTTCGTATAGAAAGAAAAAAAAGGAAACAAGTAAA
>CM038672.1:675217519-675243846 GCA_021605145.1 Aegilops bicornis
TGGAATCTTCCCTATAGACTCAAAAAATCATCGTGTACCTTTCCCCTATAGACTCAAAATGCAGCGTGTACCTTTCCCTAAATCCTTCTCCCGTGCATGCTATTCTCGTGTTCCGTGATTAGAAAAGACCTGTTTCTTGTTTTCTTTGAGGTAATAAACGAGCTGTATCCCGCTTTGCCTATCTTGATGTGGAATCTATCGTTGAGCACCCATGAATGCAGGTAGAAGGTGTTTTTTCTTAACTCTTTCCAGGCCTCAGCTTGATTGGACTTCGTCGGCTCTTGTCGCTCAGCTTCCTCTCTCCTCTCTCATCTTGTCTCTCAGAGACGGCGTTAAAAAGTAAACAGACTTAAAGCAAAGTAGGTTCGATCCTTGTGTTCTATTATATGAAGTAGAAGAAGAAAGAGCCGGGGGGATGGTCTTGGCGCTCATGGGTTAATGGTGAAAGCGCTCAAGGAAATAGGGAATGGAATATTCAAATCGATCAGAAGTGCTATGCTTTATGTAATCAGGCTGAAGGCTAACATCTCGCGAGTAGGCCGAGCTAGGATAAGAATTCCAATCAAAAAAGAAGTATGAATTGGGCCCAAAATCACTACTTTAAGGATACCTAATGGAATTTCCCATTGGAAATTGAGGTACATACTCAAAAAATCCCTGGTTTTTGCCTTCGGTTAGCAACTCGTCTAAGTTTAAGATCGTATTCCATCTTCGTAAGGACATAGAAAGGGGTTTCAGTAGTGACTGTCCTATCAATAGACCGAATGGTCATCAGTTGCCCTCACGGCCTAACGCCGCTTTTTGAGCTCCATCACATGCTTAAGAAGGACTTGCATGAGCCAAGGCCTATTTATGAGCAGACCTAGAAGATCACCGCTTTCGTGCTGGTCATTCTAATCACAATGAGAACTTCTCCCAAAGAGGGTTCTTATTTCATTTCAGTAAGTAGTCGATTGAATCGGTTTCTAACCTAAGGAATGTGTTATTATAACCAAATATATCATCCAAGAGCCGATCTCTTTTTCATTAAGTATCATTAACAGACCGCTTGATTACGAGCTTGGTAGCCGCCTTTGGAGCCGAGGTGACGGAGGAACCTCTCGAACACGGAATCCACTTTCCACTTGTCCTCCATATGCTCGGGTCTGCTGTTTGACCAGTCTCTAATGCTATTTCTTACTTGACCAGACGGGCACTTTCGCATTACGCAGTGAGATCGCCTACTCCTCTCGAGGTTGGCATTTTCGAGTTCATATTTCATAGGTCACCATAAAAATCCCTACCTTTCAAATTAGCATATTTTTAGGAACATATCGAACTTTCATCAATATCCTGAGTATACGTGCATTTTGCAAAGATTTCTCATTTTCAATGCTATCAATTTTATCACTCAAGTATATTATCATCAGAAAGATATTTTGAAACCATCCTGGTGTCATTTACTTTCATAAAGCAAATCTTAGTAAATAAATGTGGGTGATCCTACTTAGAATAAGACTTATATTGTGGTGTGAGGTACAAATATAACTCCACTTTATGCGTATAGGAAGGCGGCTGCTTAGAATGCTAAACAGGCCTACTAGATGGCTTATGCTAGAACAAGTCAAGCTCAACAATGCTTAAGCCCAAGGAATGGATAAGTTAAAGACTGGAAATATAGAGTTTATCTCAACCTAACCTATGCAAGCACTTATCCCCTTGCCTTGGATTAGGCACTACAACTATATGTGACTTAGAATCTGACCAGTAACTATACCTTATGAAAAGTAAGCACTAGCTATAGACAGAACTATATAGTCCCGAGTAAGTGGCGCTGGAGCGGATTGCAATAAAGCAATAGAGAGTTAGCTACATATATTGAAGTTGAATCTATGCTCTTTGCAAGGCAAAAAGCTATCCAAGATAGTAAGTACTCGACGGTATACTCCTGTAGCTCCTTGATTCCTTACGCAAGTTAGAGCCTTATGAAAGAGGGAAGACTGCTTATTAATAGGCAACTTTTCTTTAGACATAAAAAAGACTGCTATTTGAGGGAATGCAGCATGGGCCCTATAACTTGCTTTTCTATTTCCAACCAAAGCTAGAAGAGCAGCGCGTCTATCCTGAGTTTTCGTGTCTAGCTTGCTTGCTCACTTCCTATAACGGCAATCAAAGAAAATCTCGCTTTTGATCCTATAACTTAACTAAACTTAACTAAGTAGTAAAGAGAAGATTAGGATGAGTAAGCCCTGACTTCAAGTCTATGTATAGCAACTAGCTATATTACTACTTATTACTCATACTTTATCTCGATGGACCTATTGCCGCCTATTTAGAATAATAATAAAGTCTTCTATAGTTCTTGGCATATTACTCCCATCAGTGAGAATTGTATACGTAGGAGAGAACCTTGCGCAAAAAAGGGCTTTGCTTTATGGTATAGATTAGGAATTGGATTAAGTAAGGCTAACTAAAAGAGAGAAGAGGGTCTACAGTCATTCTATCTCAACACTTTGAAGAATAAGACGCCTATCCTTACTCTTGCATTAAATAGAATAATATTAAAGGGAGGGAGTATATCGAATATAAGGCATCCCTCATGCAAACCCATAATAAGGCTGATGAAAGCGAAGCAGAATTTAAAACAAATAAGGTACACTCTTGATCCTTACAGCACATCTTTACTATGACTAAAAAGTGCCGGAAGGAGAAAGTCAAAGAAGGACTCGAAACTTGCAGATAATGAATATAAAGATGAAAGATTGAATGCTTTATCAGAGATAGATTTTGACTTGGGCTTGAACAAAGCCATTCTTCGCCTTTCTTCGCTAGTTCGCTTAAGTACATAGGTTATGGCAATACAACATTCTATCTTTTGCTTAGGCTTGAAACACTTATTTTCTTATTATCTTTTGTATTTTCTTTTCGCCTAGGCAATCTCTTTGCTTGCTGACATAAACTTTCAACATAGATCAAGTTGTTTTTAGGAGTTTTACCTCTTCTTACTTCTTGACATCGAAACACAAGCGCTTACCTCCTTCCTAGCAACCTACATATCTGTCTGCTCAAAGCACATTCGGAGTATAGTTGACTATTCCTCCTTTACGTATCTCAGCCAAAGCCTACTTTATTCTCTGCAAGCTAGGTAGTTAAGGAATTAAGTAACTAATTTAGACTGATTGGTGGCAGGCTCCATTTAAAAGCTTATGGATTCAACACTTTGCTATAAGAAAGAAGCAAGGTTGTCCGACAAAACTAGAGTTTTAAGTAAGCAAGAGATTGATTGCGTGGTAGGAAAGAAAGGAAACTACCAAGCGAGGGATTGTTTGCATATTATATACTTATTAACTTCCTGTCAAGAAAGTACTAGTTTTTAGTTAGTAGTGTGCAATACTGTTTAAGAAATGCATGCAATCTGAGACTTCGTAAAACGATACTTGAGTCAAACTACACTAGAATAGTCAGTGAAAAACTACACTGAATTAGAAAGGTCTTTTCCTTGAAAGAATAGGTTTTTTGCATCAAGAGGCTGTGAGGAAATAAGTAACATAGTTAATGAGGAGGGGGTATGCATCTTATCATCTTCTATTCTAGAATAATAAACGATCGAGAAAGCCTGCACATGAATCTTACTCTAGAAATGCCTGTGGAATGTTATGGGCCCAGAAATCACTACTTATTCTTCTGTTTGAGTATGATGGATGTTACACCCACTGCCAGATACAAGCAAAAGCTTTCCAGCTAAGCTAGGAGTCAGAACGAACTCATGAAGCTATCCTTCTTCTTGGATCTCAAGATTCAAATGGAATTTTATCACCCCGGATTTTGGCTTGAATTTCCACTTTATACTTGAATTAAGCAAGGCACCAGCATGGGAGAGAAGATAGCCCCTCGATCGCTTACTAGCCGGGCTGCTTGATTTATTTATGAGGTATCCAGATGGCATCGCACCGCGAGGGAAAGGGAAGTCGATGAGAGGTAAGGAAAAGTCCATTTAATGAATAGGTTCACTACTGCATTTACTATCTCTAGACCCCTCTCTATACTCCCTCATAATATATGGATCCCGGATAATATTGATCCTCCAACAGTGACATATCTTATCTAAACTCCCGGAAACCTGGGCATGGCTTTTTCGAACTTAGTTGATTTCGCAAGAAGCAACTTGAAAAGCACAAAGACTACATCTAAACAAACCTTACGTCTTCGATCGGCTCATTCTTGATTATCTCACCCTATTTCCTTACTTTAGCTTAGAAGTAGGCATATGGGAAGTTACACAAAGATGACTTATCGGTTGGCCTAAGCTTACTCGATTCCATTCTTTCCAATATCATATACGCCTAGTGAAATGCATCTATCTCCTCTCCTCCCTTCTTTCTTTTTATCCATTTTATATACCTAGTCGAAGACTACTTCAGATTATAGGGCGGGCTTTTCTCGCCCATTGACCGGACCGATCACTTTGTGTTTGACCGCTCTTGGTATTCAGACCTTGGACTTTTTCGCTAGGAGCTGATCCATTCTTTAAGAGCTCTATACATAAAGAGAAGGCGATTCACTTAAAGGACTGTGAAATCTACCCTATGCCCGAAAAGTCTAGGCACCTAAATAAAGTAAAGATGGGATCACGACCAATAGATTAAGCTATCCAATGAGTTAGGAACCTTTTTCTTCCCCTTCTCTTCTCCGCTTTGCTCTGTTACTCCTTTTTGCAGATGGTTGGTCACCACTCTTAGGCTTTTTGTTCTCTCGCTTGTGGTGGGTCTCCAATCTTGATCCGTGCTGACTTAATAGGGAAACCTACCTTAAAATGCCCCTTTTCCGTCCGGTTAACAAAGCACAGAAACCAAGAGCGAACGAAGAGCTAAAACATCACCTTTACCCTTATCCTATTTCTTTCTTACTTGTAAACCAGACCGCGTCATTCCTTTTTTTCTTTCTTTGGTAAGGAAGGGACGGCTATTCCCACAGGTTGATCTTGATAAAATGTGCAGCCGTAAGCAACTAATAATCTCGATGTAGATCGCCGTTCCCATAGGTTCCTCCTCCAAAACCTTCTTAGGCGAAAAAGATCGGAAGGGCTTATTCCCACCGCTGATTATCGAGAACCTTCTACCGGAAAGATTTCCTTCTATGCCTAGTGGTTTTTGAATTGGAAATGGGAAAGGCAGAGAGAATTTACTCAAATTCCACTATGTTATGTATACAATGATCGGTCTCGCTCGGATCTCTTTCCTTTGGCGCCTAGTCCATTCCATCTATCTTGACTGCAACTTGGATTCTTTCTTGACTGCTATTTGGATTGGTAGTCCGTCAAATCTCTAAGCAGGTGGCTAGAAAACCTTCCGAATAGGAGGAATATCAGATAGTTTCTCATCGAGAATGGAATTCGGTTTCCAATCTGGTCACACATGACTCTTGCCCTAAAGCAATTTCTTGATTAGGAGCGATGGGTGGCCCATAGAAAGGAATGCCCGCCTATCCATAGCCGGCAAATTGCTGCATATTCAAGTCACCCAATTCTCTTCTCTTGCACTATGTCTATTGGAATGGACCCTTGATTCTTTAGCAGATCCTCCCGGTATGGAAGGATATCATCCACAAAACAGATTATGGAAAATGCCATCCAAGTTCGCAAAGGAGCGGTCTTCCTAATCTCTCTTTTGTTTGTGGGAATCTCTAGTGAGACCTGTGATAGAAGGGGTAAAGGTGAATTTCAGTCCTCTTTCTCTCGGAAATATACGCCACATGCCTGTGATCGATCTCTCTCAAGCTAGGTATCGGTGAAGTCCGTCATTGAATTGAAGTGGTAGAGTGGTAAGTGGGCGACGGTCTATGGATTTCCTATCGGTGGCATTAGTTCCTTCTCTAGATAGATGGCTATTGAGCTTCTCATTCGTGAGAGTCATGCTACGGATCAAGGGCTCTCTCATCTCCTATTTGGAAATGTATAGGTTACGTATGTAAGTGGCCAGTGCTCATGGGTAAAGGCTGATCATCAAAAGTCATCTAATCCATCTAAGTGCCGGTATTGCCTAGTGCTTGACCGGAGTTGTCATGATACCCGGATACTCACCTCACTATACGCCAATTCAGTGGAAAGGTCATGCTGGGAAGCTTCCTTGAAAGATAGTCTCAACACTCTCGATGAGAAACGAGAACCCAGCCAACGAAGGTTTATGCATATATTGGTCCGCATCCAGAGGAAGTCAAGGTTTCCAGATGTGCTCATCCTCGCTGTCGATATGCAAATCGATTGGATTTGGCAAATCATAGAGTTTGTCTCTGACAAGAGCTGTTTTGGCCATGGTGATCCTCCTCTCAATACCCATTCCTGCGAATTCCCAATCCAATTATATTAGTATAATGTGTAGAAGAAAAAGGGGAATCCATGAGAAAGCCCATATTGTTCGTGGCAATGGAACATTCCTTTCCACTTTTTGAATGGAGATCATCGACGAGCACTCTTGCGCAAATCAAGAGTAAAGGTAGGAGCTATGAAGCTGTCCCGGGTAGGAAAGGATCCCTTTGAGTTCATATTGCTGCAGGAGAAAGAGAAGGGCACAGAGCTTCTATATACCACTGGATTCCACCAGACTGTTCTGTGGAAAACACGGCACCCTATCCCTTCCTTGACGGGAACCTAGATACCATAGTATAGGAACCTCGAAAATACGTATTATAGGTTGGTTGTATACACACTCATCCTCTAAGAAGATAAGAGAGCCCCGCGGACATTTCCTTCCTCGAAACCCGAAACCGAGCATCGCCTCGATTCTGCTTCCGCCTATCATGTCCAATCTTACTTTCGTGCCGATGAAGGGCAGTCCGGAAGGTGGAGTTAGCACCGGCCTATTCTTAGAAGAATAAGTAGGAGTAGGAGCACTCTTCTTCCTCAAGCGTAGCCGTATTAGTTGGATCCGGCATCCTTTCGACCGGAGATACCCTAGCATTACCGGCTTCCCGCATACTGGCAAGTTTACTTGACTCACCCATTCTTGAGACTGGCCTGGCCACTACTTTGTTTGATTTCCTTGTCACTGTAGTAAGCAAGCGGCACCTATTGATCTACTTCCCTCTAGCATCACTCATCCTTACGGCACTAGTCCATCCATCCCTCGACCGAAGAGAGTCTTCCTCCTCACGGAACTAGGGTTTGGTTTCATAGACAAGACTTTCGAGCGCGACGTTGCGCACATCCTCTTGCTTGGTATCTTTTCTAGTGTACATCACATTCATTTTCCTTTCCATGAATTTTCCTTTCATGTAGATATGATAATCTTCGTGGCATCAACCTCATATAGGAGCTGCCAGTAGTACTTTCACGAGATTTTAAAGGTGCAAACTTATGATGCGAGTCTAGTTAGAATAGAACCCGTGCACTCTGAAATCCGAACCAACCAATACGCTTCGCTTTCCTCCGCTTCGTATAGACTCCGCTCGTGTTAGGACATCCATAGCCAATAGTAATAGTAGCTAGTAGCTTCGCTTCTTGCCCCCGGAAAGGTTCTCATTCCTCATCGGATCTAGTTGACTTGCTGCTACAGCAATCAATCTATCTATATGTTCCGGACGGAAGAGAGAGTTTCCTACATTCCCATTCCCATGAACTGAACATCGGGTACCAACGATCTCGGAATCCCGTCTTTGAAACCTCTGAGATATGCACTGTGCGGACCAACCCGCAATCCTCCTGTCTATTCTTTCTATCTGGACTAGCGCTTCCCATCGAGCTTACTACTTGACTAGAGCACTTGAACTTGTTAGTTTCATTAGTCGGTTTCCTAGCATAGCAAAGTGAGTTTCCCATCAACGGATTATCATCTGTTGTTTCCATGAACATCGTGTACATATATGAACCTCACAACGGAGCGGAACATATGATATGAACCAAGTAGATTCGTCTTTTTGCTCGTAACGTTAGTAGTTACTCGCTCATTAGTAGTGAACTATGATCATTTGTGAGGAGTATGTTTTCAACTCTATGTATGTCAATTCGAGAGTAGAGCGATCTATGTCAACCAAGAGCGTAACTCTCTATTTCCAAGACACGAGCTTTCTTTCAATCAAGAAGAAGATTATTTCAGATTTTATCACTATCCGGACTGCTATCTACTATCTACCTATCTAGCTACCCGGCTCACAGAGGCGGGACCCAACCCTCCTCTTCACTCCAATCGCTTCAACAGAAATGGATCCATCAACTGCTACCCATGAGCAATAACGCTATTTAATCTACCACCGATCCCGAGGGCAAGTATGAAAAAGAGAGTCAAGCAAGGTTGGATTCAGATGTTCCATTTGAGTAAGCCTCGATGCCCCGCACACATAGCTTCTTGCATGCCCGATGGCGTGACAGATCTCCCAACTTTGGAGTATATTCCGGCCCCGTAGCTTAGCTTAAGATCTTCAGATTTCAAGTCCACCGGCATGGGACCTGACCTTGGGAATAAGCCCATACTGTCCTCTAAGATATGAGATCCACCCACACCCAAACTCGAAAAGCGGCAGGCTCTAGTCGAACTCCATACCGTAAGAGAAGAGAACCCTTTCCGTTGGAAGAAAGAGAAAAGGGCCGGGCTATGCACTTCAAGAGAACCAACCCAAGAAGCACTCAATAAACTATTATATATAGTCCTCGCCAAGAGAAGGCCACCAGATCAAGCTAGCAGGAATGGGTACTACAAAGCACCAAGAAAGATCGATGGAAAGGGATATGAAACTATTTTAGATGCACGCTCTAGCTCTAAAGCAAGCTTATACGCACACATAAAGGTGCCGTCTAGTGCCGTGAAGATAAACCGATTCTCGACCATCCCTCGAGATAGCCTTTGATTCTCTTTAAGGATCCGGGAGCCATATAAGGATGAGTTAGTCAGAGGATATGATTCCTTCTTGGGAAGGGAATAAGGGGACCGAGAATGATGCTGCAAACAAGATAAGGGATTCACCAAGGCAGTATTACTATGGAAATGGTATAGAGCTAGCCCAGAAAAGAGAATCCATGGCATGGCTATTCACTCAATCAAAAGAGAAGGTCATAATCTGGAAAAGGAGAGAGATTTTATATTATTGGTATAGAGCTAGCCCAAAAAGGAGAGAGAATTATGTCCCACTAGGCGAGACATAAGTTATCGGAATCCTGTCCCTTCTATCACTGTCCTTTTTCTCCTTAAATACAGTATACAGCCGAGTCCTATTCGGTAGCCCAGAAAAGGAGAGAGCATAATGGAAATGTGCAACCACATAATAAGTATCATGTAGAGAAATGTCTAGCCCAGAGTTTGCTAGAACTATTCCAGTGAGCCCTCCTATGGTGAACAAAAAGATGAACCCTACAGCAAATAACATGGGTGTTTTGTATTGTATCGAACCTCCCCACATGGTAGAGATCCAACTAAAGATTTTGATTCCTGTGGGCACAGCTATGATCATGGTAGCTGCGGTGAAGTAGGCACGCCAGATCAACGCTCTAAGCCCACAAGAAACATATGATGAGCCCAAACTAGAAATCCAAGAACACCTATACTTATCATGGCATAAACCATGCCTAGATACCCGAAGACCGGTTTTCTTGAAAAGGTCGATACGATATGACTAATAATACCAAATCCAGGCAGAATGAGAATATACACCTCTGGATGACCGAAGAACCAAAAGAGATCTTGGTATAATATTGGGTCTCCCTCCTGCAGGATCAAAAAGGTTGTATTAAAGTTTCGATCGGTTAATAACATTGTAATTGCCCCGCCACATCGGAAGTGATAATAAAAGTAGGAATGCTGTCACTAGAACGGACCACACAAAAGTGGTAATCTATGCATAGTCATTCCAGGTCCACGCATGTTGAAGATAGTTGTTATAAAATTGATAGAACCTAAAATTGATGAAATACGATAGATGAAGACTAAAATTGCTAAATCAACTGCTCCTCCAGAATGGCTGGTAATACCACTTAAGGGCGGATAGACTGTCCACCCAAAGTGCCGCTGCCCACTTCTACTAAGGCTGAGCTTAATAGGAGCAAGAGACTTGGTGGCAACAACCAGAATGATATATTATTTAATCGTGGAAATGCCATGTCGGTGCACCTATCGAATCGGAACAAACCAATTAGCAAATCCACCTATCATCGCCGCATAACCATAAAAAAGATCATTAAAAAGCATGAGCCGTTATTAAAACATTATAAAGTTGATGATTCCCACCAAGAATTTGATCATTGGGTCGGGCTAATTCCATACGAATCAAGACGGAGAAGCATGTGCCCATCACTCCTGCAATGGCAATCAAGATGAAATAGAGAGTCCCAATATCCTTGTGGTTAGTAGAGAAGAGCCATCGAACCATATTTGTCATTTTGTATTTGAGAAATGCAAACTTTCCTTATCAAAGAGAGGTCGGAAATTTGGAAGAGAAAAGAAAGAGGGCCCGCCTGGGGCTGGAAGAGAAAAGAATCAATTATCGAGCTACCCCGCTCTTTTCTTTTCTAATTCCTTCTCAGATCCTCCGACTTAAACAAGTCGAGAGCATGCTCGTGCTCAGCTCTTCGAGACTTGCCTTGCTCTTGGGGATTTCTTCCCATCGGATCCTCTGTTCCACTTCCAGCACCTCCTTGCGGAGCTTTCCGCCTCAAGGAGATCCCGGTTGTGGGAAACAGCATCTCTAAAGAAAACAGATCCTCCCTCATTCTCCCGCAGATCTTGATAAGACGCTTGGAGAACTGTGGAAAGAATCGATTGCGTGAATATGGTCCAGATAGGAACGAAGCGCTTCATCGACCAAGTAGGGCTCGATCGGTAGATAAGGCCCTATTCTTTGATAAAGCGCCACAAATTCCTGAATGACATCTTGTCGCATACTAGACAGCTTTTCTTCCATTAGGAAGAGCTTAAGCCGTCAGGTATGTCCTCCAGAGGGGTATTGTGATTAAGCTCGCTTACGAATGAACGTAACCCATCCAGGATCCTGCTCGTAAAGGCTCAGATAGAAGTTTAGCCCTGCTAAATGAGCTAGAGCTTGGGGATCTGAATCTCTGGAGGAAGAGTAATAAGGAAGGAGGCTCCGAAAAGATTTAAAATTGGGAGAAGAATAATAGAAATAAAACGAAAAATAAATAAAAATAGACAAATAGAAAATAATATAAAATTGTATAAGACTTAGAAGAAAAGGAGAGAGATTCTCCACACGAACGAACGACCCGTCAGGTTCGAACTGACTTAGGTTGGACCAGGACCCACCTATCTCCACCAAGAAGGAATCGCTTTGGTTACGCAGTTCAGTTGGCGATAAAAGCCAACCTAATCAAGGGCCGGTAGGCCAGCCAACTAACTCTTCAAATGAAGAACTTATTTCCCCACACCTATCTCTATGAAACTTCCTTCATAGTTAGGAGAGGTTTTTTAGCTTTTTGTCTCTTTTACCGCTGGGTTCTCCAAAAGTATGAAAGGCCGGAGGGCTTTGTACCAACCATTCTAGTGTGGTTGGATTCTGTTCAACAGCCCAAGGACTTTCCGCACTTTTTTGGTTCTTTCCACTGCTTGAAGTGATTGCATAACTACGAAGAAACGCATTTAATCCCAACTACGAATATATTTCAATATAGTGGGGCTTCGTTCATAAGATTTATAAACTCGAGAGCCATGAGATCATAGAAACCTATCTCTTGCAGCAAAAAGTACATTTCTTCCAATTCACGAGGAGATAATATCAAATACAAGTATGAAAATGAGTGTCAAATCAGGTTCGGTAGATGAAGCGTATAATATGAGAGGATTGTTATTTTGAAACGGTAACATGGGGTAGCCCGGAAAAGTAAGCTCTGCTCCCGAAAAGAGAAAGGAAAGGAGACTGATCTTGACGTCGGTGTCGGTTTTTCCAACGAAAAACAAGAACATTCTTTCGAAAAGGCATTCATTCATTGTCTGCTCTGTGCAGAACCAGATTTGAATCGGTGACACGAGGATTTTCAATCCTCCGCTCTACCAACTGAGCTATCCTGACTATTTATTGTGCATCATCCTAGTAGAGTACTTGTATCTATGTCAATTAAAGGGACTAAAAAAGAAAAAAGTATTCTCAAATTGGACTTAGTAAATATCAGGATAATGATATGGATTGTGAATGACTTACTTAATAATAGGGATTACTTGCCTATACTATAATATGTTCATTTGTATGAATGGGATAAGATCCAAAGAAGTCAGTTCGGATCCGTTTGTGAAAGAGTAGAATAAGAAAGATAGTGAATCTTGTTTGAACCATTAATGAAAAATAGAGGTTGGTACAATAGTTAGGAAGTAAAATGGGCTTTTTATTTGGGATAGAGGGACTTGACTTGAACCCTTACGATTTAGAAAGTCGATTTGATTTTCCTCTTACTAGAAATTTCATTGTGGTCGGTAACGTTGGTGAATTAATAGAAACGGAAAGAGAGGGATTCAAACCCTCGGTAAACAAAAGCCTACATAGCAGTTCCAATGCTACGCCTTGAACCACTCGGCCATCTCTCCTACATAATCTTATTATTGACCAGAAACTGAGTGAATAGCGAGTTTTCGTATCACTAAAGTACAGGTACAACCGATCAAAGGATCCATAGGGAGTTTGACTTCCTTTCCAATTTCATATTTCTCAACAACAACTTCTCTCATCCCCACGGATCTATTCAAAATTCTGGAATCGTCCCATGTTTCTATTTCGATTGTATGGCGTGGCATATACACGTTATGCAAACAGAACGTATGGTTACTTTACTCTATTTTCTCATGGCTTGTTAAACCTTTCTTTTTTCTTTTTGGATCATAACCAAATAAAAACTTCTCGAGTTTTTCATCGACTCCGCTATTAACTTTCCACTCATTGAGGATTCTATCTAAAAAAGAAGGTCAACAGGGGAGACTACAGTAGCTCGAACTCAGACTATCTACGAAAAAGGTAAAATCGTCTTTCCTAGGGTTCGACCGAAAGGAGCTGTGTTCTATGGTTTGACGTTGTGGAGGTCCAGCACTCTTCTAAACGAAGAAAGAGGGGATTCAAGGCTACCTCCTACTCCTACCGAAGATCGATTGGCGCGAACTTCCGATCGATTCCTTATTCATTGTTGCCGACCCTTACATCATCATAAAGAGAATCAAGATATCCCAAGAACCCAGCTAGGGATGAATGACTAGCGCTCAAGAACAAGCAAGGGATGAGCGCGCAGGAGCGGCGTTGCTTGTTGCTTTATTATCACATTAGAGAAGCGGAACCTCCAAGCTCGAGACATCTCGAACTCAGAAACTACCCTTCTATCCCACCCTGCTCCTCCGGCATCGGAAGCAGAACTACCTGACCGAAGGAGATAGACAGGAAGGGAAGATGGTCATACAAAGGCCGAATAAAGCTCTCTTGAAGCTGCATCTGAATAGACCTAGAGTCACTCAATACATATGAACCCTTGAATAAATAAGAATTGAGAAGTATGAAATGTGGGCATCATAACAAAAAAGAGAAAAAGACCGAACCAAAGAAGACTAATGTCTACTTATTTATACCTTTGAGAGGTCCACTTAGACTATTATGATTTTCTCTTTAGCTACGTAGGTTATATAAGATTCAATTCAATCTAACAAGCGGATCGGACTACCTTGGCTACTACAAGATATTTAGAAACCTAAGAAGCTGAGCCTACTTTACGCACTTAAGGCAGCAGAAGAGATGATGAAGAAATGGGCGGTAGATGATAATGAGAAAGGGCGCCTTGGCATTTCTGTGGGGAGTCTGATTGATCCAATCACGACGAATGATGTCAACCCCTCTTTTGCGCCTAATTTGACTCTGATTCTCCCACTATGAGAGCTGATCCAGGGCTAGTTCGCCTCTGAGAATGGAATTCTGAAAGCCCCCGTCTTTCCGACTCAATGTATTGCCCTTTGGGACCGTGGATCTGACGAGGAAGTGAGAGAGGGACACCAAACATAGGTGCGTACCATTGCCCCAATCCAATGGACTATGTCATACAGGAGGAACCCTTGGAGGTTGGGACAGAAAAGAAAGCAGGTTTTGCTTCGCTTCCTTGAGCTACCAAACTCTTTAAATCGGTGTGGGTCAAGTTCCCTCATTATTGCTTGACTTCCCTTTGGGGCACGTAAAAGATGGACTAGGACTTAAGTAAGGGAGAGGACAACCCTTGTTTCGGCTTACCTTCAACGCAGTGAGTGCTATTCCCATTCCTTACTTTGATCCGACCACTGTTCCCGACCAGTTTGCTTGCTCACTAGAAGAGTCAAGCGAGAGCAGCTAGTTTAGAAGGAAAAGGACACACGGGCTATTCGGCCTCACTTGTCGGAGATCGAACTACCGCCGCTTACTTGGCGATCAAGGAGGTCATTTCCACTTACTCTAAGCATAGAAGGAAGAAGATTGAAAACTAACAAACAAATTGTCTTCAGCCCTACTTACTTATAGGCTGACTTGGCCCAGAAACAAGGTTCTATTAGGCTTGCAGGGCTTAAAAAAGAATGAGCTAGATCGCAGGTATTTGGATACGAGGTAGTAGCGGGGTCTAGTCGAAGCGGTGCGCAAAGTGTACAAAGGCGAGTCTCACGGGCAGCGGCACGTGAGGGGTCTCCCGAACTTACGCAGTTAGGGAGTTGGAAGATGCACTTTGGACTCTCGCACCAAGAAGAATGGAACTGGAATAAAAAGTCGGGTAGCTAGTCACTCCGTTCTTGAGGAAAGAGAGGATGGAATTTCCATAAGTAGACTCTCCTTCTTCTTGAATCCTTATCCTGCCCTCTCTACTGGAACAATTCATTCTTAACTCGTACATAAGTTCCGGCGTTGACAAGAGAGTTAGCGATCTACTGGTTCGGTGGATCGGTGGTGACAGGCGGGCCCTCTACTTTATTTGCGAATCCAATCGATCATGGGCGGCCCTCTTCGTTCACGATCTTTCTTTCCTTTCGAATCCAATTGTTCCAATCGACCAAATAGCAATTCATTGAAATCATTCGGTCACCTCTTTTTAAGCACTTGACCAAGCCTATTTCTATAGAAAAGGACAGGAATCTATTGACTTTGAGTCTGTCTCCTACTACGAAATTGAACTGAACACGGGATGGCAATAGTGAGAAAAAAATCCCCTCGTGCTACGTCATTATTTATTCGATTTTCCCGGTAAGTGCTCCAGATGCGCTTGCTTTAGTTGACGTAGTGAGTGGAACCTAATTATCTGCTTCCTTGAATACCGTGAGTTGCCTTTTGTAGATGAGAAAGCCAACAATTTTGCAAGGAGTTGATAATTGCACTTGAAGTAGTAAGTTTAAAGACAGTTGAAACTTAATGGCACCGTTTAACCAAGCACTCTTGTAGCTTTGGAAACTCCGTGTTCAGATTGGTGAGGCAAGAGGCGAATTCATCGCCGATTACCTCCACGATATCCAAAATACCCTCAAGACCATGAAGACAGATAATGAGAGTCAGGTTCAAACAATTCAAGGATTGTAAATACCATAATAGCAAAGTAGAATGCACCAAATTTGTCCTATTACGGTTCCAGGAAGAGCACACCAAATGAAAGAAACTATTACTCAAAAGCGAATCACATCTCGATCCACAAACTGCCAAAAGCCTTTGTTATTCCATTCCCGATTGGAACGTCAACCTGTTTAACAACAATTTTCTAAGAAACTTGCTGAATTCTAAATGAAACAACCTTATTTTCAAGTGACAGGCAATATCCATTTCAACCAATTATTAAAGATAAAAGGGCTAACTGCACAGCTAATTGAATTCCTTTTCGAGGTTGAGTTCATCTTGAAACCGCATTTGCTTCCTAATTAAACTGAGAAAAAATAAGAATATTAAAAGAAAGACTCCACAGAACATGAATGAATTCAGGTACATCACATCAGGCTGATATGTGCCGGTATCATACCCGTTTCAAGATTACAGCTAAGCCCTTCTTGTTGCCACATATCCAGCTTTCTTCTAAGGTTTCGGAATTGCTCAAGTTCTGCTCAACGCTTCTTGTCTAGCTCGGTCTAGCACTTGTACCAGTCGCCTACCAGATCACGACTTTGCTCCAATTCTACTCTCCAATTATGCAATCCTCTCCAAAATTGGGGCTTTTCTTCACTTGAGCACTTCCCTCGCGATGGATTCCACTAGGTTCTTAACCTCTTCCCAATTCTGAAACTGAAACCTGCGATGTCTAATCCAACTCGGCACCTAACCAGCTTGTCAGAATTGTAAGTTTGCCTCAACATTCCCCCTAGAAATACAAAAATAATGTAAATCTACTTTCATTTATTTATTAGGGATGAGACTTTCTTTTTCTTTTTCTATTTTCTAGAATAAGTATGCTCTGGAGTAAAAGGATCCGAACCTTTGCATGCCGGTACCAAAAACCGATGCCTTACCACTTGGCTATACTCCAAACGGGGGGAAGGCTCGATGAAAACGAGCTGGGATATAGATTTTGCAGAAGGAAGAGTTAGTTACCCTCGGTCTTCCTTCTTTCCCGAGAATCAAGGAAGTAGTAGCGGGACAGTCCTTTATTTCCCCCTTTAGACCAACTACAACAAGCTCGCTCCTTAGGTTAGCTCTCTGCTCTACCTATTTGTTTGCAATGCCTTGCTTATCAAAATAGGCCTTTCAGAACCTGACCTTACGCTGAAAAACTGCACTTGTTGGCTCTGCGTCCACTGAAACTTATGAAAAAGAAATGTTATTCTATCGATATCTTCAAGAGTTCCCTAACCCCCTGACTGAGAGTGCTATGATGGGCTATTGAAGTTCGTCCCTGCGGCAGTGGAAAGAACCAAAAATAGACAAATAGAATTCCGGGCCAACCACGGAAGTCCATGAATGCTGGCAAATAGAATTGATAACCTTCGTATGCTGACGCAAGTCTTACTACAAAATCTTCATAACTAGCCTGCTGCACCTATTTTCATAATTTATTTCACAGTATGTTATAGCTACAAGCATTCTTAATACCTTTGACATTATTGAAGTAGCACTCCCTCAATATGTCTGAGGCTTCGCCGGATTCACGCGAGCGAGCATTTGGTAAAAGAAGCCCACACTCAACTAAACATTGACGATTCTTTTCCAGAAATCTCAAGAGCCTTTTGTTTATTTCAAACGCTTGAGACTGAAGCCCATTCAAAATATCACACATCTGCTTGTATTCTTTTTATGTAACTTTATATAGAAGTTGTTTAAGTCATGGGAAGTTAATAGCGAAAGTGATTCTAGATATCCCCGTGGGTTTGCATAAGTAACCTCCTATCGGATCCGATAATGTATCAGATCGGACCCCTCTCTGCTGGTTGCCAATCCAAGGGTTTGCAAAGCATCGGAAGATTGAGTTTGATAGGGAGCAGATTTATGTTCAAATTGCACATAACATAACAAGAATTCTCTATATACCCTTGACCTTTCTTAAGAACCAACACTTTGGATCTTCTTTTGTTACTCCCCTATCTGTTGATATATGTAGAACATTTCTTTCAATCATGAATTGGAGCAAGTATTTCCGATATCATAATGACACTGAATTTTTTGTTTTCTCTTTTGCTAGCACCTTTGGGCTGAACAACATCCTTAATCGATTCTACCTTACTAGTGAGTACTGCTTCCACCTTACCACTACACGGTGCTTTGTATTGTAGAAACCTTGCTTGTTCTCGTTCGGTTGAATTAAGTTGATCTATAAATCTAGCTGCCTTAACTGCGGATGATTCACGAAGAGTGTTGAATACCAAGCCTAGTACATGAATCATGATAGCCTCAAGCGTATAGATACCAAACATCTTAAGCATAGGTAAGCTACTTGGTAGGCAACCCTTTAGATATTGCTTAGCGTTAGGCTGATCTTTATTAATCAAGAACTTTACTATGTTAGGAGTTACTTTAAATAGATTATCCTCATCGAACTTCATTGTGCAATTTGCAATTTGATTCTGTAAATCTATTAATTCAGTATCGGAAAACACACCATTTTGATTCTTCTTTTCATTAATCAACAACTTTCTAACATCATCCTGATACATATCAACATTAGAAGTCTTTTTTGTTTTGTCAATATCCAACAGCTTAGCATAGTAATCGTTCCAGAACTCCTTAATAATACGTGCATTTTGCAAAGATTTCTCATTCTCAATGCTATCATCATACCACAAATGGTATACTCAAAGAATACCACAGTTGGAGTACAAATGTACCACAAATGCTATTATCTGTGCATTTGAGTACCACAAATGTACAAATGCTATTATCTGTGCATTTGAGTACCACAGATTTGATGATAAGATGAATACAAATGTACAAATATTATTTGTTGAATAGAAGATGATAAGATGCATACCCCCTCCTCATTTAGATCTTATATTTACAGTTGGAGTACAAATGTACCACAAATGCAGTTCTGCAGATTTGGCAGATGCTTTAAGTTTAGTAGAACAGAACTAGGTACTAGTCAAACATTTTTTTCCTGGTTTAGCAGCTAAATAGGCTGGTGAGTAGAAGTGTGGTCTCACAAGATACTGGTTCCTTGAGGGAATATTTGCAGAGGCATTTTAAAAAATTGGATGCTTAGGACTACATTTTTTGTAAACATGATTTGCATAACCTGCAGTTTTTTTGTCTGCTTTGAAGCTTAACTCGTTGCTCAGTCTATCACCTTATCATTTTTGTTATGAAATGAATCATTAGTAGCATGCCTTTTCTCTTCTTCCCATATTGTTTTCTGTCACATTAAGCATGAGTTTTTATGTTTATTTGAAGCAGAGGGCCTGATGCAAAACTGTATCATATTTTTACTGATTTTTGCTGCGACGAGCCCCTTTATTTGCTTTGCTTACAAAGCTAATATTTAAATCTTTTGATATTTTTAGCAGATGTTTTGGTTGAATTGAACGGTCCATAAGTTACATCATCACATGTTGTTCTAGCCTATTTGAAGCTTTAGATTTATTTCATATATGGATCTTGGACTACAAGCAGAATCTGGATTTGGTGACTTCATAACCATTGCAGCCCTGTTTCTGGTTTATCCCTTTACGTTGGGTATGGATGTGTTCATGCGTTTGTGGATGAAACGAAGCTTCTCTAGGCTAGTAGGCGATGGTCTTTATAGGGCCACCCATTGTTTTTGTGCAATTTGTTGTGTTCTTGCTCTTCCACCTATTCTTGATTTGTTTACTGATGTTACAGAAATCTAAACCTGAAATTATATTCATTCATGGAGTCAGAAACAAGAACTGGATCCATGTGTGAAATGACATGTTCAATAAACCTTCTGAGCTTGGCACTAATATGTTCGGCGGCCGCCATCAAACTCTTTTGCAATCTCAGAGCCCGCCTCTAACATGCAGATGGTCCATCAGCGTAATTTGATGAACTTGAATATGCTAGGCACTACTAGAAGTTTGGAAACCCTAAACTCAAATTCTAGAAATCTTGTACCTTTCCTGTTGTGCAGCCAAAGGCTGTTTATCTCAATTCCTGAGATTTTGTTTCCCAATACAACAGGAGATGTCTTGACATCACAATCCTGTGTTTTTACTTATTTTCATCTGTTTCAAAATGATGTGATCCAAAGAGGCCTATGCAACGTCTGCATATACCCACTTTGACAAAAAAAATATTGCACGAAAAGCAAATAACCTTTGGTCAATGAATATTACTTGTATAATTCTTTTGTCGCCTATGTATCGAATGTTTGCACGCTTGTGCCATCAATGTTGCTTATCGCCTTAAAAGTGAAACGTTACTTGCTCAAAAACTAAAATATGTTAGGTGGTTTTCTAAGGCTGCATTTTCATATTTTACATGGCTTCTGTTTTTTTTCTTATGTCGGATCACAGCCTTGATAGCAGTGCAAACATTTGCGGACCTTGATAGGCTGTACAACAGCCATGGATTTTATTTATTTCCATAGCATCATTTGTCATTTTTTAGAACATGGGTTTGCGTGATTTGATTGTTGATTGAGATACTTTCATATTTACACTTTGGTGCTGACAAAGGTCTTTGGAAGCAGCCTGTAATTAACTTTCGAAGGGGGCGTGTGTAGAGGATGAGCTGATTTTGTGCGAGGATTGATTTAGCTGGTAGGGGAGGAGACGAGGCGTGCAAGGGAAGATTTTTTTTACACTAGGTCGTGCAGTGGTTAGTCCAGAATCTGCCCTTTCACAGCCCATATCGTCGATCCACATCCGAGCCGCTGGTAACGTGGCTCACGGCGGCATGTTGCCTCCTGGTCAGATGTGGGCCATGGGCCCTGTTTGAAAACATAAATACGTGGGCAATACCAGGGCCTACACGCTTGGGATTGGCGATCTTGGGAAGGACCGAGAGGAAAGATATCGAGAGTGCCTGTGCTCGGGCACAGAATAGCACTTTCGACTATTGCACTGCTTTTTCCCACTTCAGTTTCAACACCACCGTAGAAATCTTTCCCCAATCCTTGCGGTGTGGTGGTTAGACAACAATCTCAGCGTGAGGGCACCCATCCTCTTAGAGTATAAAGTCTATTCGTATTGTAATCTATCTCTATTAGTCTAGTCTTGGAGCCCAAACTTTGTAATCTATATAAACAGCCATTGAGGCCTCAATCAATACAACAATTACTTCTCCAATATCTCAATCTATCATGGTATCTGACGCCTAGGTTTTCCGCACCTGGTATGGCTCCACCACCCGCGCCGCCGCCCCGGCAGTTCGGCCCCTCTTCTCCATGGCCGAGTTCCGCGCCGCCGGCACCCCATCCCCTACCTCTTCCTCTACAACTACCCAAACACCTCCCCCCCCCAAACCCGTCATCCACCGCTCCCGCGCCACCAGCTCCGTCGTCATGGCCTCCTAAGCAGGATCCTTGGACTGGCCTCGTCCAGGCTTGGTCGATGCCTTGGTCGGCCCCCTAGCCGTATGGTGCCCCTCCTGCGTACACGGGCACGTGGAGCCCCGGTCTTCGTCCAGCCACCAGCTCTCCGGACTCCTTGGACCCGGGCAGCGCGCGTCTACACGCCCACTCCCACTCCGCCTACCAAGACGCCAGACCGCCGTCGCCTCCAACACCATGCCGGTCTTCTACGGCAACATGCAGGCCCCAATCGCATACTACCCATCCACTATCCCCTACGCCAACATGCAAGCTCCTGGCCCTCTGCTCCTCCCCAACAGCCGGCTTGGGACCAAGCCGCCTTCATCAACGCCATGAACAATTTTGTCCTCAACGACGCAGGTACAGATTGGATTTTTGATTCTGGTGCATCAATGCATATGTCTTCAAATATGAATTTATTGTCAGCTTGTTTTCCTTCTGCTTTTTCCACTATGACCATTGGCGGTGGCTCCACCATCCCTGCTTCATGCACCGGTCACTCTTACATCCCTTCCTCTCATGCCAATTTTTTTCTCCGCAACATTCTTGTGGTTCCTTCCATCATCAAAAATCTTATTTCTGTTAGACAATTTTGCATTGACAACAAAGTTATCCTGGCGTTTGACCCTTTTGGTTTGTCTGTGAACAATCTGACAACGGGGGCAGTCCTCGCTCGGTACAATAGCACGGGCGATCTTTATCCTCTTCATGGCGCGCCCACATCCACCCCTCGTGCCATGCTCGCATCCGTTAATCTATGGCATCGTCGCCTCGGTCATCCCAGCAAAAACACTTTGACGTCTTTACTCCAAGAATTTTGTATGCCTAGTTCTAGCGGTCCCCATAATCCCTCTCTCTATAATGCATGTCAATGCGGCAAACATGTTAGATTACCTTTTGGAACCTCTACTACCATTAGTACTTTTCCTTTTGAGTTACTTCACTGTGATTTATGGACCTCCCAGTCCCTAGTGTTTCTGGTTATAATATTATCTTGTGATCTTGGATGATTATTCTCACTATACTTGGACCTTTCCTCTCCGCGCTAAATCTGAAGTACCTGCAATCTTTCTCAACTTTCGACAATATGTAATCACACACTTTGTCTTGCCAATTCGATTTATTCAATGTGATAACGGTCGTGAATTTAATAACACCCAAAACCGCACCTTCTTTCTCTCCCAAGGCATTCTTCTTCGCTTTTCATGCCCTTATACATCTTCTCAAAATGGTAAAGCTGAACGCTGTCTTCGCTCTATTAGTGATGTTCTTCGCACATTGCTTTTACAAGCTTCTCTTCCTTCCCGTTTTGGGTTGAAGCCCTTCGCACCGCCACACTACTTCTTAATATTCGACCAACTAAAACTTGCCCTCTTTATTCGCCTTTCCAATCTCTTTTCTCTCCCACCACGACTATTCTTTTTGCGTGTTTTTGGCTGTCTATGCTTTCCCAACATCGCCTCTACCGCCTCCAACAAACTAGAACCACGCTCACTACCTTGCATTCACCTTGATCTTTCCGATGATCACAAAGGATATCGTTGTTTCGATCCATCTTCTGGTCGTATCATTCTCTCTCGTCATGTCACATTCGATGAAAATACTTTTCCTTTTTCTGTCACTACAACCACACAACCAATTCCACCACAATCCGCCACCACCAAAACCCCTTCCCTAGTTCGGCCTTCGGTCATCTCTGCTGCCATGGAATCTTGTTCCGTCTCTCAGCCGGAATCGCCCAACGTTAGCCACCCTCCTGCCCCGTCCCCCACCTATCCATAGCTGCATCCTCTACCCCAAATTGCCTTCTTTCCTCACCACATCCTACCACGGCAACCCCTCGACACCCACCACCTCTGATTCTTCTTCCTCACCCTCCTCTTCAACCGAAAACCCACTGCCACCCAATGTCGTTCTTATACCACCGCTCACCAATGATCATGTCATGTGCACCCGTGGAAAACGAGGATTTCTTCTCCCCACCAAACGTCTCAATCTTACCGCCACCCCAACCATCTCTCCTATTCCAACCAGTTATAAGCGAGCTCTTCTTGACCCTCTACGGCTTTACGCTGTCTATGCGCGATGAATTTGAAGCTCTTGACCAAAATAATACATGGACTCTTGTTCCCAAACCTCCTGGTGTTAACATTGTTTCTGGCAAATGGGTTTTTCATCATAAATTTCATTCCGATGGCACTCTCGCTCGTTACAAAGCTCGTGGGGTGTGTCGTGGTTTCTCCCAGCAGCCTGGTATTGACTTTGGTGAGACTTTTTCTCCTGTTATTAAACCAAGCACTATTCGTGTTGTTCTTAGTCTTGTTGTTTCCTCTTCTTGGCCTATTCATCAACTTGATGTTAAAAATGCTTTTCTTCATGGCACTCTCAATGAAACTGTTTATTGTCTGCAACCCTCTGGTTTTGAGAATCCCTCATCTCCAAATTTTGTTTATGTCCTCAACAAATCTCTTTATGGCCTTAAACAAGGTCCTCGTGCATGGTTTCAATGCTTTGCTACTTTTATTCAAACCATAGGCTTTATTCCCTCCAAATCCGATTCTTCTCTCTTTGTTTATCGGTCTTCTACTCACACTGCCTACCTCTTGCTTTATGTTGATGATATCATTCTCACGGCTAGTTCTGATTCTTTTCTTCAACATACCATCTCTTCTCTCAATCGGGAGTTTTCCATGACTGATCTTGGTCCTCTTCATCATTTTATAGGTATTCATGTTTCTCGCACAAAATCTTCCCTCTTCCTTTCTCAACGGTCATACATTTTGGACTTGCTTTCTCGTTCTGGTATGTCTGATTGTCAACCCTCTCGTACTCCAGCCGGCGTTGGTGCTAAACTTTCGGCTGATGGTGATCCTCTTTCTGATCCTACTTTATATCGTAGCATCACTGGCGCTCTTCAATATGCCACTCTTACTCGTCCCGAAATCTCCTATTCAGTTCAGCAAGCCTGTCTCTTTATGCAAAATCCTCGTGCTCCTCATCTGGCTAATGTCAGACGCATTCTCCGCTATTTAAAAGGCAGTCTTGATCACGGTCTCCTTATTAATTCTTCTTCACCTACAAGCTTGACAGTTTATTCTGATGCAGACTAGGCAGGTTGTCCAGATACTCGACTATCTACATCCGGATTTTGCGTTTATTTGGGTGATAATCTTGTTTCTTGGTGTTCTAAAAGGGAGGTAACAGTTTTCAGGTCTTCTGCTGAGGCTGAGTATAGGGCGGTTGCTCACGCTGTGGCCGAGGCGGTGTGGCTACGGCAGCTTCTCGTTGAACTTCATCGTCCGCTCCAACGTGCTATCATTGTTTACTGTGATAACATCTCTGCAGTATACATGGCTTCCAATCCAGTTCAACATCGTCGCACAAAGCACATTGAGAATGACATTCACTTTGTTCGTGAAAAGGTGGCTCTTGGCGAGGTTCGCGTTCTTCATGTTCCTACAAGTGCCCAATTTGCTGATATTTTTATCAAAGGACTCCCGACTGCATCGTTCACCGACATACGCTCCAGTCTCAACATTGTTTCACCTGACGTTGAGACTGCGGAGGAATCTTAGAGTATAAAGTTTATTCGTATTGTAATCTATCTCTATTAGTCTAGTCTTGAAGCCCAAGCTTTGTAATCTATATAAACAACCCTTGAGGCCCCAATCAATACAACAATTACTTCTCCAATATCTCAATCTATCACATCCTTCTCTGACCACCGGTCCGCTCGCCTCCCGTACGCCGGTGTTACTCCCCTTGGAAATCTCACTGGTCGATGGGTCGCGGGCAGAGCCGTGGTTCCATTGCTGCCCACCCAGAACAATGAGTAGCCCAGCGGAATCAGCCTGTGCGCACGTCATCTATCTGCCCCGGCCCTCCTCGCGTCGGCGGCCTCAGACCCGTCGGAAGCAGACAACCCCGCCGCGACCCCTGATCTGGACAAGGAGTTCGGGTTCCGGTGGGAGGATCTCGACAAGGAGAAGCTCGCGGGGCGGGCGACATCCACGAGTATCGCGTGTTCCTCTGCTACAAGGTCCCTGAGTAATTCTTCTCCATCTCCCCGTCTCTCGAATTGCTTTATGATTTCCTTAATTTGATGCAATGATGTTACGTTTGTATCCCTTTCCTCTTCTCTCGGCAGGAGCGGCCAAACTCAGCCTGCAAGTCACTGCTCGATGTTGATATTTCCTCTTTTTGTTGCCGCTATCTTGGTCGACGGAGCGGTAGGAGCACATCTGGCCACCCCACATCTTCCTACGCAGGTCCTAGGCCTAGCGAGTCCCATGTGTACTTCTGTCGATGTATATTCTGTGTGTGCCAAGTCTTACATCATTACTAGTAGTATCCCTAAACTCTCAAACCCTAAAAAATAATCGCTTTTTTGCGGGTTGCAATAAAAAAACGCAAAGACTAGAACCCCTAGACCCTCAAACCCTCAAAAAAAAAGTAAGGGTCCAACCCTCAAACCCAATTTCAAACTGTAGAAGTGAGGGTAGGGGGGCGCTCGACCCCAGCCCGCACTCCCTTCCCCGTCGCTGGAGGGAAGTTTCCGTCCCCAACCTCCCCGCTTCCTCGCCGCCTCCGCCCAGCGCCCGGCCCCAGCCGCCCGTCTGCCTCCCGCCCGCCGCCTCCCGCCCGGCGTCCCGCCCCCTGGCCTCCTGCCCCGCCGCCTCCCGCCCCGCCGCGCCCCGCCCCCCTCCTTGCCCTGGCCGCTGGCGGCTGGAGGCTGTGCTTCCCCTTCCGCCGTCGTCCTCTGCGCCGGCGTGGCTGACGCCGGACGGGGAGGGAGAGCAGGACGGCGCGCCTTCCCCTCGGGCCTTCCCCCTTCCGCTCGTCCGCTCCCCTTCCCTACTCTGCTCTCTTCGACGCCTTGCTCTGCTCGACGCCTCGACACCACTGACGCTCCGGCAATCCGCAGGCCCGCAGCTCCTCTCTCTGCTCGACTGTGGGGCGTCGGCTGCTCTCTCCCTGCTCGATTGTTGGCTACTCCTCTCCCTGCTCGAGGCCACCAGTGCTCAAGCAATCTCCAATCCAGCAGCTGTAAGTACGCTGTACTCTGTACATATCCTAGCTATGCTGCAATAGAAAGGTTGGTTGGAAACTTGTGAGTAATTTCAAGTTAATTTGAGATTTGTAGTTAGCCTTGAGAAATTTAAAGAATAGAGAATAGAGATTATGTTGGTTTAATCTCTTTCTAATCTGATAAGTTGGGCTGGTGGATATGTGTAGTGTACTTCTGATGGACAGAACAGAACTGACACCTCAAGTTCAGATTTCAAGTAGAGATTTTGTTCGATTTTCTTGGTTTCAATTCCTTTAGGCTTTAGTAGCATTTTTCGAAAATAATGGCAGTGGTAGGCTGGTAGCTATAGCTTGTCAGCGACCCCACAGGCTTGTACTTTCGCGTCTCTCTAAAATTGCAGTCATGGTAAGATCTTGGTTTATTCAAATTGCAAGGACTCCC
>CM038672.1:675244999-675480088 GCA_021605145.1 Aegilops bicornis
CGCAGTTCCTGAAAGATATCGTGCCAACAGAAAGATCTCGTTCCCGTAGATTCCGTTCGTTCCAGCAATCGTGCCGGAACTCACTGATCCATTCAATCGAATGATACCTCAATTGAACCTGCTGAGTCAGTTATTGGAAAGATATCACTATCAGCCTCACAGCAATCTTTAGGAAAATGCAGACACAGTAGTTTTTTCGAAACTAGTTCACGCCAGAAGTCGCGGGTTCGAACCCCGTTTTCCCCGCCCGATCTTCCTCTTCCTGCCCGACTCATTTTGAAAACACTGGAAGCTGCTGATCCCAGCGTAGCATTCAAGACAATTATATTAAGAATTGGCTTTGACATACATAAAGAACTATCAGTAGTAGACTAGTAGTATGTTCCATTTCTTTTTTACTGTCTTGAACTCTTGATAGCTTATGTTTGTGTCTTTTCTCTGCAATAGTAGGCGACCAGCAAGATGTCTTCATCAGGTGCCAGCTCCGCAAATACAAGAACAAGAAAAGATGCAGCTTGGGAGCATGCTTTACCAATTACAGATGAGTTTAGGACAAAGAAAAGAGCAAATGTGTGCACTGCTAGCTGTTAGTGCTAAAAACAAGGATGAATCATTGAACAAAATGTTGACGCTGCAAGATGAAGTCAGAGGGATGTATGGTCAGAGTGGGAATGATGATCAAGAGTGCACAAATGTTAAGTCAGAATGATTATTGTTTTATGTCAAATGTGATGAAATTTGTGATATGTCATATGATGAAATGTGATGAAATGTGTGATATATGAAATGACAGTTTTAAAGGTTGGGGTTGAGGCAAAGACTAGAACCCTCAAATCCAACCCTTAAAGCAGTTTACGGGTTGGGTTTGAGGGTTCTAGTCTTTGCCCCTGTTTTTCAACCCTTAAAAGTGTCAAAAAATGGCACTTCTCAACCCTTCAAACTGCTATAAAGGTTGGAGGGTTTGAGGGTTCTACTAGTAATGCTCTTAGAGTATAAGTCTATTCGTATTGTAATCTATCTCTATTAGTCTAGTCTTGGAGCCCAAACTTTGTAATCTATATAAACAGCCCTTGAGGCCCCGATCAATACAACAATTACTTCTCCAATATCTCAATCTATCATGGTATCCGACGCCTAGGTTTTCCTCACCTGGTATGGCTTCGCCACCCGCGCCGCCGCCCCGGCCGATTCGGCCCCTCTTCTCCATGGCCGAGTTCCGCGCCGCCGGTGCCCCACCCCTACCTCCTCCTCTACAACTACCCAAACACCTCCCCCTCCAAACCCTATGTTCTCCCTAGCCGACACCATTGCCGACGTCTCTCCCTTCATACCAATCTCATTAGACCTCGGCATCCACAACTACTACCATTGGCGCCACCTCTTCATCATCCATCTCGGGCGTTGCGGCCTACGCCACCACATTGATCCCTCCTACCCGCCACAGCCCGCTGATCCTCGCTGGGTGAAAGATGATCTCGCTATCATCCGATTGGATTTACACACGCATCTCCACGGAGCTTTTCAACTGGTGTCCGACGATGACGCCACCGCCGCCGATCTTCGGGCTTCCTTCAACAGCTGTTTCAGGACAACTCCGACGCGCGAATCAACGCGCTCAACACCAAGCTACGCACAACCATGCAGGAAGATGTCCCAGTCTCCATCTTCTGCCAGCGAATCAAGGCTATTGGCGATGAACTCCGTGAACTTGGTGATCACGTCGAGGATCGCACTCTCGTCAACGCCCTCCTCCAAGGTCTCGGCGATCAATTTGAGAAGCAGCAGTCCTTCATCCCCATGCTCAAGCCGTACCCCACCTTCAAGGAAGTCCGCTCGATCCTCCAGCAAGAAGAGAAGAACCAGGCTCGCAAGGCGCAAACGGGCGCCGCAGGTGTTTCATGTCGTCGCGCCTCTTCTGCAGCCTCCCACGCCTGGCTGCCGCGGCAACCGACCGCCCTCCAACTCCTGTTGTGGCTGCCGCGGCCTCAACACCACCATCAGCCGGGCGCCCGAGTCCCAACTACAAGGACAAGAATCCCGTCTACCGCCTCCTCAGATCTCTGCCCCGCCGGACCTGCACCAGCCTCGTCATCCACCGCCTCAAGCGCCACCAGCTCCGTCGCCATGGCCTCCTCAAGATGATCCTTGGGTGGCCCGTCCTGTGCTTGGTCGATGCCATGGTTGGCTCCTCGCCGTATGGTGCCCCTCCTGCAGACATCGGCACGTGGAGCCCGGTCTTCGTCCAGCCCACAGGCTCTCCGGGACTCCTTGGACCCAGGCCGCGGCGACGTCTACACCGCCACTCCTACTCCGCTTACCAAAGACGCCAGACCACCGTCGCCGCAACACCATGCCGGCCTTCTACGGCAACATGCAGGCCCCAATCGTGATACTACCCATCCGCTATCCCCTACGCCAAGATGCAAGTTCCTGGCCCCTCTGCTCCTCCCCAACAGCCGGCTTGGGACCAAGTCGCCTTCATCAACGCCATGAACAATTTTGTCCTCAACGACGCAGGTACGGATTGGATTTTCGATTCTAGTGCATCAATGCATATGTCTTCAAATATGAATTTATTGTCAGCTTGTTTCCCTTCTGCTTTTTCCAGTATCACCATTGTCGATGGCTCCACCATCCCTGTTTCATGCACTGGTCACTCTTACATCCCTTCCTCTCATGCCAATTTTCTTCTACGCAATATTCTTGTGGTTCCTTCCATCATCAAAAATCTTATCTCTGTTAGACAATTTTGCATTGACAACAAAGTTATCCTGGACTTTGACCCTTTTGGTTTGTCTGTGAAGGATCTGACAACGGAGGCGGTCCTCGCTCGGTACAATAGCACGGGCGATCTTTATCCTCTTCATGGTGCACCCACATCCACCTCTCGTGTCATGCTCGCCTCTGTTGATTTATGGCATCGTCGTCTCGGTCACCCCAGCAAAAACACTTTGACGTCTTTACTCCAAGAATTTTGTATCCCTAGTTCTAGCAGTCCCCATAATCCCTCTCTCTGTAATGCATGTCAATGTGGCAAACATGTTAGATTACCTTTGGGACCTCTACTACCATTAGTACTTTTCCTTTTGAGTTACTTCACTGTGATTTATGGACCTCTCCAGTCCCTAGTGTTTCTGGTTATAAATATTATCTTGTGATCTTGGATGATTATTCTCACTATACTTGGACCTTTCCTATTCGCGCTAAATCTGAAGTACCTGCAATCTTTCTCAACTTTCGACAATATGTAATCACACACTTTGGCTTGCCAATTCGATTTATTCAATGTGATAATGGTCGTGAATTTGATAACACCCAAAACCGCACCTTCTTTCTCTCTCAAGGCATTCTTCTTCGCTTTTCATGCCCTTATACATCTTCTCAAAATGGTAAAGCTGAACGCTGTCTTCGCTCTATTAGTGATGTTCTTCGCACATTGCTTTTACAAGCTTCTCTTCCTTCCCGTTTTTGGGTTGAAGCCCTTCAGACCGCCACACTACTTCTTAATATTCGACCAACTAAAACTTGCCCTCTTTATTCGCCTTTCCAATCTCTTTTTCTCTCCCACCCTGACTATTCTTTTTTGCGTGTTTTTGGCTGTCTATGCTTTCCCAACATCGCCTCTACCGCCTCCAACAAACTAGAACCACGCTCACTACCTTGCATTCACCTTGATCTTTCTGATGATCACAAAGGATATCGTTGTTTCGATCCATCTTCTGGTCGTATCATTCTCTCTCGTCATGTCACATTCGATGAAAATACTTTTCCTTTTTCTGTCACTACAACCACACAACCAATTCCACCACAATCCGCCACCACCAAAACCCCTTCCCTTGTTCGTCCTTCGGTCATCTCTGCTGCCATGGAATCTTGTTCCGTCTCTCTGCCGGAATCGCCCACCGTCAGCCACCCTCCTGCCCGTCCCCCACCTCTCCCAAGAATCGCATCCTCTACCCCAGCCATCTTTCCTCACCACATCCTACCACGGCAACCACCTCGACACCCACCACCTCTGATTCTTCTTCCTCACCGTCTTCTTCAACCGAAAACCCACGGCCACCCAATGTCGTTCTTATACCACCGCTCACCAATGATCATGTCATGTGCACCCGTGGAAAACGAGGATTTCTTCTCCCCACCAAACGTCTCAATCTTACCGCCACCCCAACCATCTCTCCTATTCCAACCAGTTATAAGCGAGCTCTTCTTGACCCTCTCTCGGCTTTCCGCTATGCGTGATGAATTTGAAGCTCTTCACAAAATAATACATGGACTCTTGTTCCCGGACCTTCCGTGTTAACATTGTTTACGGCAAATGGGTTTTTCGTTATAAATTTCATTCCGATGGCACTCTCGCTCGTTACAAAGCTCGTTGGGTGTGTCGTGGTTTCTCCCAAAAAGCATGGTATTGACTTTGATGAGACTTTTTCTCCTGTTGTTAAACCAAGCACTATTCGTGTTGTTCTTAGTCTTGTTGTTTCCTCTTCTTGGCCTATTCATCAACTTGATGTTAAAAATGCTTTTCTTCATGGCACTCTCAATGAAACTGTTTATTGTCAGAAACCCTCTGGTTTTGAGAATCCCTCCTCTCCAAATTTTGTTTGTCTCCTCCACAAATCTCTTTATGGCCTTAAACAAGCTCCTCGTGCATGGTTTCAATGCTTTGCTACTTTTATTCAAACCATAGGCTTTATTTCCTCCAAATCCGATTCTTCTCCCTTTGTTTATCAGTCTACTACTCACACTGCCTACCTCTTGCTTTATGTTGATGATATCATTCTCACGGCTAGTTCTGATTCTTTTCTTCAACATACCATCTCTTCTCTCAATCGGGAGTTTTCCATGGCAGATCTTGGTCCTCTTCATCATTTTCTAGGTATTCATGTTTCTCGCACAACATCTTCCCTCTTTCTTTCTCAACGATCATACATTTTGGACTTGCTTTCGCTCGGTATGTCTGATTGTTAACCCTCTCAGACTCCAGCCGACGTTGGTGCTAAACTGTCGGCTGATGGTGATCCTCTTTCTGATCCTACTTTATATCGTAGCATCACTGGCGCTCTTCAATATGCCACTCTTACTTGTCCTGAAATCTCCTATTCAGTTCAGCAAGCTTGTCTCTTTATGCATGATCCTCGTGCTCCTCATCTGGCTCATGTCAGACGCATTCTCCGCTATTTAAAAGGCACTCTTGATCACGGTCTCCTTATTAATTCTTCTTCACCTATAAGCTTGACAGTTTATTACGATGCAGACTGGGCAGGTTGTCCAGATACTCGACGATCTACATCCGGATTTTGCGTTTATTTGGGTGATAATCTTGTTTCTTGGTGTTCTAAAAGGCAGGTAACAGTTTCCAGGTCTTCTGCTGAGGCTGAGTATAGGGCGGTTGCTCACGTTGTGGCCGAGGCGGTGTGTGGCTACGACAGCTTCTCGTTGAACTTCATCGTCCGGCTCCCACGTGCTACCATTGTTTACTGTGATAACATCTCTGCCGTCTACATGGCTTCCAATCCAGTTCAACATCGTCGCACAAAGCACATTGAGATTGACATTCACTTTGTTCGTGAAAAGGTGGCTCTTGGCGAGGTTCGCGTTCTTCATGTTCCTACAAGTGCCCAATTTGCTTACATTTTTACCAAAGGACTCCCGATCGCATCGTTCACCGACATACGCCCAGTCTCAACATTGTTTCACCCGACGTTGAGACTGCGGGGATCTTAGAGTATAAGTCTATTCGTATTGTAATCTATCTCTATTAGTCTAGTCTTGGAGCCCAAGCTTTGTAATCTATATAAACAGCCCTTGAGGCCCCGATCAATACAACAATTACTTCTCCAATATCTCAATCTATCACCAAGTGGTAGATGCATGTCCACTAGCATCATCGATTCAACCTTAGTTGTTCAATGGATTAAGTACGATGGTATATTGTAGCTAACATAGTTAGTGCGCATGTCATCTCTTTTTTTATATGAGCTGTTATTTTATCTCATATAGTGTTTTTCCACAATGTCTCATCGGAACAACTTTGTTTACTTACAATCTCTTCTTGACCTAACATATCTCTTGAGTATCTTATTACTAGATCAATGGCCAATGTTGTACTATGTGCCAGCTTTCGGTATGCTGGAGGTATGCCCATTTGAACTGTCATGCCATTCTATTTTCAGTACAAGGGCCATCCAGCTGGTGCTACTGATTCTGATCAGGCCGAGGGGAACTATCATGTACAAGTACTTTTTCAGACTCTCAAACAGAGATTGGGTTATTTGCACCTTAACCTCTCAACCCAGTTGATACTGGATGGTAACTATTCTTCATATTTAACCACTTCTTTATGGATTAGATTAACAAACTGAATTTCATTATTTTGATGTGTTTATGTTAGTTGTAGAATTACCAGTTCTGTTTACATTAAATAATTGGTCCTGTTTTATGTGGTTCAGATTCAGATGTGATTGTCCTTTGATGATTCTTCTGCACTACTGTTCCTGTTGGACATTAATGTAGTTTTTGTTTTGTGGTATTTACCTGCATGGCCATTCTAATAGACATTAATTATTCAGGTTTGGATCTTCTTGCTTGATGCAAGCCGTTTTATTTTAGCTCTTCTGCTTTCACATTTGTTCAAATATGAGGGTTTTGGTTGTTTCTTCATGTATGTGATGTAAGATTTCAGTTAGAGATCGAGTATAGCAATTTCTCTGTGTCGTCACTGATTTCAAATATTGAAACTTTGTACCATGTCGGCACCACATTTCCGTGATAACATTGTCGATTCATGAACTCCATTTACATATAAACAGGGAATGTTCTAAAAGTTAATCTCAGAGATGCATACGATCATATAGTTACTAGCTCAATCAAGTCAATCAATTTCATTAGAGTATATATTTTAGTAAAATTGCCTTCAGGTTAATCCTTTCATGCATGTGAGCAGATTTTGTAGCACCACATAGCTAACATTTTTTCCCTTATATCCGCAAAAAAAAAATATTTTTTCCCTTAATGTGCATCTGTCACTGAGTTGATTGGCATGCTAACGTCCCGCAGCAACGCGCGGGGAATCATCTAGTTGATGCAATGGCAGAGCTCCTGTATTTCCCGTCAAACACAACTATCTAACATTTTCTTCTCTCTTGCTCAATTTAGATTCTAGCTACTCGACCCATGTTAGGGTGCATGTAACTCCATTACACTAGCAAAATAACACATGATCTCATCTGATCCATGGACTAATGTCATTTATAAATAGCCCATGGCTAGCATTTACGGATTAACCAAGAGTGCGGCACTTCGAGAGTCAGCAGCTTCATTACAGTAGCAAAATAACACAAACTTATATATTGATTGAAGGCAAGACACCAAGCAAAAATCCCTGGAACTAGACTGTGGAGACAGGATGATCTCTTTGATGAATCCCCGAATCAGCAAATTTGAGGATGAAAGTCACCACTTTGGCTGCTGTGCGTTGGACCTGCACGCAAATTAAGGAGATCAGAATATTTCCTTCAAAAAAAAAAGGAGATCAGAATATCCACAGGAGTTTTACGATTTTGCACGTGCAGCGAATAGAGATGATTGCGTAAACCAAAAAGGGTCAGCAATTTGCAAGTTCAGCGAATAGAGAAGATTGCGTAAACCAAATAGGGTCAGCAATGCTAATATAAGGAAGCCTGCTCAAACTATAAAGTTTCAATAATTCTTTACCTTCCACCATTCAGCAATCACTTTTGAAAAGAGAAAAATATAAAGATATGTATGCACACATATTCAGTAGTAACGTTCACTCAAAGAAAAACCAAAGTGTCACAGCTAAGATCATGATAATCAGGTAGTAGATTCTGATGGATTATGGATGGGCTTAGGCCCATATAAGACAATAATCTCTAGTTAATCTCTAAGGCCCATGCATGTGTACAACAAGTGATGGAAAGTGTGGGGAGTTTAGTCCCATACTGTTACAGTAAGAAGAGTGAAACCTCTTTTTAAGGGTTGCTCTACCACTTGCTATTGGGAGCTTGGAAATAGGAGCTGTATACGCGCGCTCCTCCTCCTCCGCCGCCCGCCTCGCCTCTTCACGACGCGCACGCGCGCCGCGTGTTACGGGAATGAGACGAGCCGAAGCTTTTTTTGCTGCTCAGGAATGGTTTATTAATTGTTAATTAATTAAGTCGCTTACGAAAGCGCCACTGCCCAGGCCCATCTACCTGACGGCCTATATAAGAAGGCGCTGGCCAGTGGAGTGAACCCTAACTCAGTTCACTCACTCCCTCTCGTACAACCCTAGCCGTCATCTACTGTTCCTCTCTCTATGCTACTTTCGGCGATCCCATCCCGACGACCGCGTGCGCGGTTGGTCGGGAGAGCAGGTGCCTCCGGAACCCTGTTGTTCGAGATCCTGCCCGGGAGAACGGCAATAAGGTTTTTGGGGAGCGTATCTACGTGACTGCTCCCGATCCGTCCCCGTCTTGGTCCGACTCTGCTTTCCACTACTTCCCCTGTATCGACCCCATGGCTGACGATGCCGCCGCCAAGAAGAAGGCCTCGGCCGATGCCGAGGCTGCCGCTGTCGCCGCCGCGTTGGCGTGGCCAACCGGAGGATATGACTCGTTCATCCCCTATTTGCTCGTTCATGTGCTAGCCGTATATATGTTGTTTATAGATGTATCGGTTCTATGTACTATACGTGCTCACATGCTTAGATATCGGTATGAGATGCATACCGTATTTGCCATGCTTACTGTTTACTCGTGGATTAGATTAGTCGAAAAGGTGCTAATATTTTCAACAGATTTGCTTACCAGAATTAGGAAAAACATTGCATCCCACGGAAGGATACACCTTCAGGATGTCGTATATTTTTGCGTTCCAGTCGTCGTTACTAGATGTGACCTCATGTGACGGCCTCACTGTCATGCTTTTCAGCCTTGGTGCACATTTCAATATCAGCCTCAAGAAATCAAATTCAGGCTGGTCATAGTGGGAAGTAACTTAGCTAGTAACATAACACATTCCAAGAAATTTTTACTTATGTGGCAAGTATTTAATGTAAGGTGGTAACATAATATGTTACTGTAACATAACGCTTCCCAAGACAAGATGAGTCTACAAGCTAATAAATAAAGCCATCTATGATACTACTATCATGTTATTTTGCATTATGAAAGTAGTAATTTAGACTAGTGTCATACAGTCTAAGTTACTCCCCACTATGACCAGCCTCATGATCCTCTCCTCCGAAGGCTCTGATTTCAACTTCTTGGAGATTGATCAAGGGGGCAGTTTCGCTTCTCCAGTTCCCAGGCTCATCACAGGGACAATTTACCGGGCATGCTTTTCCTTTTGCCCCCTAAAAGGAATATGAATAACTACAATTATTTGTACTCCTCAAAGACATCATCTCAAAACTTGTACCTGGATTTTCCTTTTGCTACATAATAGATTTCATTCATGTATAATAATTAAGCAGAGGAAAGAATTACCATCTCTATCTTGAGGATTTTTGTAGCAGTGCGGATCCAATGGATCCTAAGGAGGCGAAAGACAAATGCTCCAAAAGCATGCCCGGTTGTGTTGAAATGTAGATCAAAACGGAGAAGTTTGTAAGCACTAGATGTTTCTCTATTTCTTGCGCAAGGCTGAGCTCGGTCTGTGGAAAACTAAATGAGCCCTGCAAAAAACAAGGAATTCAATAACTCCCGAACGTTTGGATTTTGAGCATTTCGTCCCGAATATTTTTACATGGCAACTTTAGTTGATAGAGGATAGCAACTTCGTCCTTTTTCGTTTTTTGTCAGAAAATTGCCATGTTTTCCTAATCTCACGCAAACTAAATTTGCCATCTAAATCCATTTGGGTTGCCATGCTTAACTCCCGAACGTTCGGGAGTTATCATTACCGAAAAACAATTGACAGCAATATATATCATCCATAATAACTTTAATACTAGTACTAGTTTAGTTGGCAACTTCAGTAATAAGTAAGTAAAGTGAGTGAGAGACAAGGAGACGCACAAGGCTGCTGTCGTCCGACTCCATCCACATGCACAGGGCGTTGCTCTCCGCCGTCTCGAGCCTCACCATTGCAAGGCCCCAAGGACCGATCCCGGCAGCCGGCTTGGAATAGCAGCACCGCCACAGAACCTTCTCCACCATGGGTGCCGAGATGGACAATTTGAGCACGCCGCGAGTGTGTATGGATAGTGTCAATTGCTTCAGTGCGGGGACGTCGATGTGCACGCGACCTGTCGACTTGCGCTTGTTCTCCAGAACGAGCTCCTGCAGGGATGCCGAGCGGATGGCGTGGCCGAGCGAACAGCCGGCCGCCCTGAGCACGCGTAGGCGCGGGCAATGGAGGAGCAAGGCGGCGGCGTCGACGTGGCAGCCAGAGAGGGACAGCGCCTCGAGCGCGGGGAACATGCAGCAGCTTGCCGGCGGGTCGGCGGCGGCGGGGAGGAAGAGGTCCAACCCGCATAGGTCGACCGATGTGGCCCGGTGGAAGCCGGGCAGGTTCACGGGAGGGGGAAGGTACCGCAGGTCGCGTGTCCGGCGGGCAAGCGGGCTGCGAGAGACGTTGAAGCGGAGCTCCACCGGCGAGAGCCCCGCGGCGGCGCGGATCAGGGAGGCGACGTCGGCCAATATCGTACTTAGGAGGACGCGGGGGCGGCTCGGGGACGTGGATGTCGAGGAGGGACACGTCGGGGACGTGGGCGAGGGAGTCGAGCGCGGGTCGGAGCAGGCGGGGCGCGACGTCGCGGAAGGTGAACTCGGTGAGGCGGCTCCACCGGCGGGAGAGGAGGCTGGTGCGCACGGCGGCGCGGGCGCAGCGGAGGCGGACGAGCACCTGGAGAAGCAGGTCGTCCGGGAGGGAGCTGATGAGATCGGGTCCTCCTCCGGTTGGGCCTAGCTCAGGACGAAGGCCCGATGATCGAACGATTACGTCGAACTCAGGAACAACTCGTTTGGACAAAGGATAAATATGGAGAAATCATCAATTTTTTTCAGTAAAGGAGTTCCGAATCCTGTGCGCGATTCCATCAAAAACATCCTCAATGTCCATACGGAGTCGTTGACAGAGAAATATTTGGGCTTACCTTCAGATGTTGGGAGGGCCAAAGAGGGATCTTTTAAATACTTAAAAGATCGAATTTGGAAGAAGGTGCAAGGGTGGATGGAGAAGTGCTTATCAGCCGGCGGGAAAGAGGTACTGATAAAATCTGTCGCTCAATCTATTCCCACGTATTCTATGTCATGTTTCAAACTGCCGCGGGGCCTGTGTGAGCATATCAATGGTATTATCCGGAAGTTCTGGTGGGGAAGCGAGGATGGTCAGCGGAAAACAGCGTGGGTTTCATGGAAAACTATGTCAAAGCCTAAGTTCATGGGGGGGGGGGGGTGGGCTTTAGGGATGTGGAGCTGTTTAATCTAGCTCTACTTGCTCGCCAAGCTTGGAGGTTATTGCAGGATCCGGAGTCGCTAAGTGCTCGCGTGCTGAGAGCCAGATACTACCCAGACTGCCACCTTTTGGATGCCACCTTGGGTACGGGCCCGTCTCAGGTTTGGCGTTCCATTCTGGAAGGAAGAGATGTGCTAGCTCAGGGGCTTATCAAACGCATTGGCTCTGGAATGAACACCAATATATGGCATGATAATTGGCTTCCGAGGGACTACAAACTCAGACCAATATGCTCTCGGGCGGCCAACCCGCCAGCTTTAGTTTCGGACCTGATTGACTCCACAACTAGATCCTGGAACAAGCAGTTGCTCTCTGAACTTTTTATCGCTCCGGATGTCGAAGTCATTCAGAATATACCTCTAAGCACCCGGGCACAGGATGATTTCTGGGCCTGGCACTATGACAAGAAGGGAATTTTTTCGGTTCGATCTGCATACCGCATGATTTCTGCAGTCAAGACCCAGAGAGAGGATTGGCTTGATCATCGGCCGGGACATTCCAATATTGCAGCCGACAGGAATTCTTGGTCGCAACTGTGGAAAGTACGGTTCCCTCCAAGATCAAGGTTTTTGTGTGGAGATTAGCACATACCTCGATCCCGACGGGGCTGGTGCGACATGAGAGGAACATGGCAGAATCACCAGCTTGCTCGATTTGCGAGGCGGGTGAGGACAATTGGCGTCATTCCCTGTTAAGCTGCTGCATGGCTAGGTGCGTCTGGGCTTTGGGTGACGAAGAGCTCCTCGAGCATGTGATATCAAACCAGAACACTGATGCACGTTTATGGTTATTTTGGCTGTTCGAATCCACAAGCCAGCGTGACCTAACTCGTGTTCTAGTCACAATGTGGGCCATTTGGTGGGCGCGCCGAAAAGCAATTCACGAGAATGAGTATCAAAGCCCTTTTTCAACCATGAGCTTTATTAAGCGTTTTTTTGGAGGATCTGGATATAGTAGAATCCCAAAAAACGATTCCAGCGCCGTCACCTACTATTCTGAGAACACGTGCATGGTTGCCGCCTGACGGTGAAGCGGTGAAGCTCAACTGTGATGGTGCTTTGTCCACCCTTGGCGACAAGGGAGCGGCGGCTGTGATCTGTCGAGACAAGTCAGGAAAGTTCCTGGGAGCATCAGCACTTGTTTTTGATGGTTTGATCGACCCGGCGAGTTTGGAGGCGCACGCGTGTAGTGAGGCCCTTGCCCTTGCTCGCGACCTGAATGTGGAGGAGCTGGCGATCGTGTCGGATTGTTTAGAAGTGGTTACAAATATCAACACACGAGCATCACCAGTGTATGCTCCGATTCTGCATGATATTCACACTAGTATGAACCTGTTCTCTTCAGTTAGTTTCCGTTTTGAACGTAGAGAAAATAATTTCGAGGCACACTCGGTTGCAAAAGGAGCTGCGTCTCTGCCGGTGGGCCGCCACGTGTGGCTAGGGATCCTTCCTGATATTGCTTGTATCCCGGATGTGATGAACTTTAAATAAAATTCCCTAGTTACCTTACAAAAAAGGAACAACTCGTCTCGCACACAAAAAATTTCAACGCGAATAGCTATCTCACGTTCCCACCGGGTAAACCGGGCGCTGCTAGGATATATAGGAAAAATAATTCTATGAGACCAGGTCTCACGGGTTAGCAGGTTTATATGAGACTTGGTCTTATATAATTTTTTTCCGGATATATATACGCGGGCGATCGTGTCTCCCTTGCGAGATTGGCCTAGCGAACCAGATGGCGCACGTCAGTTATTTTTGGATTTAATCATTTACTCCCTATATCCCATAATGTAAGACGTTTTTTGACACTACACTAGTGTGAAAAAAAACGTCTTACATTATGAGACGGAGGGAGTAGTTTTTTCGGAGTTTAATCTATATTTTTTTAAAAAAAACTGTGAACATAAAATAAAAAGGTTGTGAATTCTAAAAACTATTCACATGTATTCAAAGAATGTTCATCAATATGAAAAGGTTTGCGAATTCAGAGAAAAAATGCAGGCAAATTCAAAGGACGTTTGCGAAATCAAAACAAAGCATAAAATACAAAAAATATATTCATCAATTCATAAAAAGTCATGCAAATACAAATACATTCACGAACAATTTTCGACATCCCAAACAGATTTAAAAAAATTAAACATTTCTTCAAATTGTGGAATAAATGCCAAACACTTAAAAAACACGAATATATTTTTTTAATGTGAACAGTTTTTTATATTCTAAAATTATTTCAAAAAATACACACATGTTCTAAATTCAAGCAATGGTTTCTGAAGATTTTGAACATTTTTATATTTATGAAGTTCTGTAATAATAATAAAAAAGAGAAGAAAAGAAAACATAGAAAAAGAACAGAACAAAACGAAATTAACAAAACATCAAAAAGAAAAGAATAATAACAGGAAATAAACAGCCAAGAAGCTTCCCAAAAGCGGCATCAAAGCTCCCAGAACCTTCCTGTAACAGGCTGCTTGTGAGCGCACCGTAGCGCGATTAAATGGGCCAGCCGGCGTGCCCGCGTGGGCGATCAGAGTCTTACCGCTCGCAGCGGACAATACGTATCAGTTGTGGCTATTCTTTAGGGAACTTCAAAATAGCTACACAAAACATATAAAAAAAAGGTTTCTATTGACAAAACAATGAATGTTCCATGGTTGCGTTACATAATGACCATCCATGGCCTAATTTAGAAATTTTTTTGTCATAAAATCATGGGAAAGTTATAAAGTCGCACAACTAGTTTAGAAATTCTTGTATCCTAAAAGCATGGCAAATTATTGGTCACACAGAAAATGTAGAGATTTGTCCTCTAAAATCATGGCAAAATTTGGAAAATATTTATAGTGGTCACATGGCAGATGGTAGATAAAAATATTGAGAAATCAACACAAGTTCAGAAAAAATTGTAACAAAAATTAAATTTTTCACATGGAAAATTTGGAAAGTTAAATTTCCTAAACCATGGAAAATTAAGAAAATTTGAAAACAGTAGCAAGACAAATTTAGGCTATTTTTTCTACAAAACTTGGCAAGTATTTGGTAAAAATATAGAATGGTCACATGGGAAATTTAAATTGTACATCATGACAATCTATATTATTTGTATATAAATTCGAGAAAAATCATGGATGGTAACTTTTGATAATTTTGTTCTGCACATCATGGTAACTTTATAAAAAGTAAATCTAACACATGGCTTTAGAACATGTTTGCAATAGTCACATGGCAAATTATGATTTTTAATGGCATGGCAGTTTTATCACTAAGCGTATGGCGTTTTTATAAAAATGACTTTATTATTATTATTATCATTATTAAGAGATGGCACTTTAATATTAATAGATGAATTTTTTGTTATTAAGAGATGGCATTTTTATTATTAAGAGATGGCATTTTACTATTAAGAGATGGCATTTTGGTTTTTAGCTGGTATTTTTTGTTTATTAAGTGATGTCCCTTTTTTTAACATGGATTTTTCTTTCTTTCTTTTTGTGTTCACATGGCACTTATTGTTCATGGCATTCTTATCCTGAGGATGGCAGTTGTAAAGTTTTAGCATGACATTTTTCATTTTTATAGTTCATACAACATTTTTTTTAATCATACTCATGGTATATTTATAAATTAGAGAGATGGCATTTTTTATAAAGTACTATGGCATTTTTTTTCATAAGTTAGATCATGGCAATTTAGGGTCTTTTTTCTATTGATGGAATTGTTTTTGAATTTTTTTTTTTGTTAAACTGGGGGTTCACCCCAGGCCTCCTTCCTAGCAATCAATCAGGGCGGCTGTAATCGTTCGCTAGGAGCTGCTCCCCCTGGCGAACGAGATACGGGTGTCCAAAAATATAATTACATAATAATAATAGGTCCATCCCCAAGACAAAATATTCCAACTCCTCAAGCAACACGGAGGCAACATTATTTTTCCAGGCACAGTGCTCAGGCCTCCAACCAAACAGCCACCAAATGCAGCAACAAACAAATGAGTACACTGAACTGGTCACATCCATGATATGAATAGATCCAATATATATGAGATTCTTCTATTTCAGTCATCATTCATGATTCCTTTACTTCCGTATGTACCCACTGTATACGATAATGCTTCGCGCCCATGTACAATGAATATGTACGCATTCATCTTCAGTTTCTCACGGGCAGATGTGTGCATTCCTCAAAACAAAACAAAAAATGTATGCTTCAATAGCAAGTCAGGTATCAGGTCACCTATTCCTCTACTCTTCTAACACCGTACAAGCTCAAGCAGACAACCTGCAGGGCATAAGCTTTCAATGTTGCCCAGTGAAGGATCCTCAGCCTCCGAGATTATTATTGTCAACAATCTAATCCTCGGCGCCCTTGCCAACAGCTGCTCGACAACATAAAGTTGAGCGGGAGTCCCTATGTAGTTGACGATGTCCACTCTTGTCAGAGCCCACATCAGAACGACCTCAACTTCTGGTTCCGTGTGGCAAATGCAGCCTTGTACACAGTAATTTTCCACCTGGAATGAGAACACGCTTAAGTGTGTTAGGAATGAACAGACAAAAGTAGATCGATGCATTACTCCATGGGCAGTGCAAAAGCTTTGCCATGGTACAGAATAAGCAAATGGCAAGAGCGACAAATCTTTAATCTACTGCTATCATTTGTTTGGGAGCAATATAAGATCAGAGGTTCAAACACCATCAAGGAAATACCTGAGATGCAGTCATCATGATATCAAGATCATATTCAAGACATCAAGCATAAGCTTATATTTTTAAAATTCTACATCTTATAGACTGCCACTATAGATGATACTTCCTCTTCACACACACAAGACAAGAAGTGCAAAAACTGTAAAAGAAAGATATACCTGATAAATAGGTGTACACTTCATACTAACTATTCCTAATAGCTTCTTTTTCTCTGAAAATGAGGGATCACCCCCCGGCCTCTGTAACTATTCGCTCTAAAAATAATATAACATTTATCTCATTCTGTATGCTAATTGTTCGACTATGTTTGTTACCTACTCAGTGCATAGCATTAACTAAGGGATTTCCCTCATTATGAACATAATTTTTCAGGTAGATATTAGAACAAAAAAAGGATTGTGTAAGACACGTTCCAAATTATTTGTAGCAAATCAATTTTGATAGTCCTTCAACATTAAGTTGAAAATAATCCCTTCCACTACTAACAAACATAAAAAACTTGAAGGTCCGTGCATATTTAACCTTTTACTTTCAATCTCCCTTATATGTTTTGAATATTCCTATCACTCTACGTTAAACCGATGGGCGCAGCAACACGCGTCATCAATGATCTAGTGAGGTCAAGATAGTCGATGATGAACTTGTTCTCACGAAGAATGACAAAGCACACGGACAAGAGAATGGACAATGTGTTGGCAAGAACTCACACCACAACATAAGTTCCCTTATAGGTTCAGTTGGACATTAAGCAACATACATATGTTCTTCAATCATATGGCAAACATGGTTTGAGATAATCACATATGATATGTTGACCCCAACATTGCTCGATTCTTTGCTCACAGAGCTCAAGATAGATTTGCTATGGGAGTTGACCTAAACATCCTGTGGGCTGTTACTTTTTCGAATGGCAATGAGAAAGTTGATCAGGAAAGAGGAACACACCGGTCCTTGTTGGTGTTCAATGCCACTTGCCATCCTCCGCGACTTGTCCACCACAATATCTTTCGCCACACAAACTCTCAAGCCACCCGCCATCTGAGCACCTCTCTTCATTAATTGGATGCTACTGGTTGTGGAAGAAGGTGACATCGAATAGGATACATCAACTCAAGCATGGGTGGGATTGTGCAATATTCATCATGTCAATAGCTAGGTCTATCGGCCATGCTGTTCTTATCTTCTCCTATCAATGAAAAGATACGCAATCTTTGCGTATTCGCGAAAAAGTCAATAGCTAGGTCTATCGGCCATTGATGGACAGAATGTGATGAAGATTCGCCACACTGGGACTGGCTTGAGAGGGTGCCTGGGGAGGTGTACCCTGGAAGGGTCAGCAAGCTGAGGTTTAAGTTGGTGTAACTCCTTTTGGGCAACATTAAATTTGGCGATCTAGACAAGGAGCTTTAGGACTTGATAATATTCTATGAAGTAATGAAGGTCAACAAATATTAGTACCTTTTCATACTCCTCTATATAATGCACACCTTATGTTATTTATGTGAGGCGTGAAAGTACAATATTTTTTGTGCTTTTTTCCGTTCCGGCATCTCATATCTTTTTCGCGGAAAGGCTCAAGGCCATGTATTAGACAAAAACCAACACTTAGAAGAACATCCTTAAAAGAATATGAAATCTTAAGAAAGTCCTTGATAAAATCATAATTGTCTCCCTTTAGCATCCACTGGCTGAAGGAAATATGCCCTAGAGGCAATAATAAAGTTATTATTTATTTCCTTATTTCATGATAAATGTTTATTATTCATGCTAGAATTGTATTAACCGGAAACTTAGTACATGTGTGAATACATAGACAAAACATAAGTGTCCCTAGTATGCCTCTACTTGACTAGCTCGTTTATCAAAGATGGTTATGTTTCCTAACCATAGACATGTGTTGTCATTTGATGAACGGGATCACATCATTAGGATAATGATGTGATGGACAAGACCCATTTGTTAGCTTAGCATTATGACCGTTACTGTTTCATTGCTACTACTTTCTTCATGACTCGTACATGTTCCTCAGACTATGATTTTATGCAACTCCCGAATACCGGAGGAACACCTTGCATGCTATCAAACGTCACAACGTAACTGGGTAATGCACATCACCATAAGCATTGCAAGCAATGTGACTAATGAGTTAGTTGCGGATGATGCATTACGGAACGAGTAAAGAGACTTGCCAGTAACGAGATTGAACTAGGTATGATGATACCGACGATCGAATCTCGGGCAAGTAACATACAGATGACAAAGGGAACAACGTATGTTGTTATGCGGTTTGATCGATAAAGATGTTCGTAGAATATGTAGGAACCAATATGAGCGTCCAGGTTCCACTATTGGTTATTGACCGGAGATGTGTCTCGGTCATGTCTACATAGTTCTCGAACCCGTAGGATCCGCACGCTTAATCTTTGATGACGATTTGTATTATGAGTTTATGTGATTTGATGACCGAAGGTTGTTCGGAGTCCCGGATGAGGTCATGGACGTGACGGCGAGTCTCGAAATGGTCGAGAGGTAAAGATTGATATATTGGAAGGCTATATTCTGACATCGGAAAGGTTCCGAATGATTCGGGTATTTATCGAAGTACCAGAGAGTTACGGGAATTCGCCGGGGGGTATATGGGCCTTATTGGGCTTTAGGAAAAGGAGAGAAGGGCCTCAATGGGTGGCCGCGCGCCCCTCCATGGGCTGGTCCGAATTGGACTAGGAGGGGGCGGCGCCCCCCTCCTTCCTTCTCCCCCCTTCCTCCTTCCTTCTCCCCTCTTCCTCCTTCCCTTCCTTCTCCTAGTTGGAATAGGAAAGGGGGGCCGAATCCTACTTGGACCGGGAGTCCAAGTAGGACTCCCCCCCCTTAGCGCGCCCCCTCTAGGGCCGGCCTCCTCTTCCTCCCTCCTTTATATACGTGGGCAGGGGGCACCCCAAAGGCACACCAAGATTTGTCTTAGCCGTGTGCGGTGCCCTCCATAGTTACACACCTCAGCCATATCGTCGTAGTACTTAGGCAAAGGCCTGCGCCGGTAATTTCATCATCACCGTCACCATGCCGTCGTGCTGACGGAACTCTCCCTCGGCCTCAACTGGATCAAGAGCTCGAGGGACGTCACCGAGCTGAACGTGTGCTGAACGCGAAGGTGCCGTACGTTCTGTACCTGGATCGGTTGGATCGCGAAGACGTTCGACTACATCAACCACGTTACTTAACGCTTCCGCTTTCGGTCTATGGGTACGTGGACGCACTCTCCCGCTCGTTGCTATGCATCACATAGATAGATCTTGCGTGATCGTAGGTAAATTTTTTGAAATACTGCGTTCCCCAACACTGGCAGCACGCTGTTAGCAAAGCTTGTTGCCTCCTCTAAGCCTTCGTATTACTAGAGCAACCTTGTTGAAACCTAGGAGCTTAAAGAAGCAGCGGCGGATAAGTTGCGGATGTAGACGATAAGACGCCGACGACCACAGTGTGACCAGATTGTCATCATGGAGAAATTAGCACAAAGGAGGGCCAGGAGATAATCCCAACTCTAGCCAGACAGAGGAGGGGGGCACAAACCTTGCAGGCTCCCCAACAAAGTTGCATTTGGCTGAGCTTCATCGGATGGAAAAGGAACCAGGGAACAAAATCACGTCATGACGCCACCCCTTAGTAGGATGTCGCTAGTCACCTAGACAATCAAAAACTTCTTCGTTTAGTTGGTAGAACCCACGCCAAAACAATGAGTCCCATGATCTGGCCCAAATTGAAGCTCCACACGCCCTTCACCAATGCCAAACAACATCACCGAAGAAAGGACATGACAGGGAGATCTTATTCCTCATTGCCCATCGCGACATTGCTTCACCACCGCAGGCCACACACCTAGACTTACCCCTAACTGTTGCTAGGGCGACTAGAGATTACATACCATCCCAGACCAAGGTGAGCCCCCCACCGGAAGGCACTCGGAGGCAAGGGAAACTAGCGGCGGCGAAAGCCCTTAGGAGGAAAGTCGCCCCTTCTTTCTTGGAAGTTGGGAGGTGTGCCGTTCCGTAGCTGCCTTTATCATTCTGTTTGCTTAAGTTGTATCTCATCCAGGAACAAATACTTCTCACTATAGTCCGAATGTTATTTCAAATTGGCGTATATTTCAAATTGTGATTATCTAACTCATGTCAACAGAATCCTCACTGTAGTCGGAATGCCATTTTGAATTGCAAATGAGTATCTCAATGATGTTTTTTGAGAGTATGAATACTGCATTGGGCTAACTTATTGTCGAGCCAAGTTCAGAAGAGCTAACTACAGGCCAGTTTGTGTGGTTCCACATGTATCTCTCTTTTTGCATTTTGCCCGGACAATCACAGAAAGGACACACCGCGAAAAAAAAAGGTGTAACAGTAACAGTTCTAGTATTTCATACTTGGAAACTGGTCTTATGTGGTCAAAACAATAAATCAAAACTTATTAAGAACATTCAGGGGTCAATTTTTCTTTTATGTTAAAGCCACCTAGCGCACATTATTGATTTGGAAGTAGTTGCATTGTTCACACTTCATAAGCAAAGGCAAGAGAGAACTCAGAAACTTCCGGTGCTATTCACCACATGCCCTGCTCTGTACCTCTACGGCAACACTCCAACACCGATTGAAATGCATTCCTGAATGGCGAAGGTCGAACAGGTGCATTACTCTGCTCATCAGTCACAGGAATGAGGAATCGATGCACACAGTTCTGCAAAGAAGGAAATGATATACGCATCAAGGCACGGATGATGGCTGGTTCTTTTCAAGACAAAGAAGAGAAACATTTCTCTGATCCACATAAAAAAATAGTGATTCAGCGAAAAGCAAGGGGCTGAAAGTAACTAGTACTCCCTCCGTCCCAAAATAAGTGTCTCAACTTTGTACTAACTTTAGTACAAAGTTGTACTAAGTTTGAGACACTTATTTTGTGACAGAGGGAGTATTTCAGTAGGACAAACCATGTACAAGAAGGCAAATGTATGGATGCTGCCTGCAAGTTAAAGTAACTATTTCTGTAGGACACACCTGCTGATAAATCATCGCCGTCTTAGCCAATACCCTTTTCTGCTGGTGAATCAGCATATTCTTACAACCGAGGCAGCCCCACAATTCATCCCTCCACCTGCGTGGCGGTTGGTTCACATCTCTCAGCCATTGCTCACATTACATGGGTGTTGTGTTACATCCGAATCATTACTTGAGACCTTCACATCTTCCAAGCATGTAACCAAGAATTGAAACTAAGTTAATGGGGGGACGAACATTTTTACATCCACAAATCACAATAACTGGCTCTAATTATAACCAAAAAATGTTCATAGGTTGTATGAAATTTAATAAAATGGAACTATGTTGGTCAGCACTTCTATTAGCTGACATCTACAACATAGAAGCAGTCACTAGTATGATGATTGGTACATACCTGGAGAAAATCTTCAGATAGGAAATTTAGTACGTGCTATGTACACAGTAAACTTTTCTTCAAAAAAAATTCTTAAGAGAACTCCTTATCAGTTCCTTAATAGCATAACTATGGATATATAATATATTCTCTAGTATTCATGCTGCATCACGCTTGCGGTTACAACAACATCAATTCTAATCATTTTCAAAGCCAAAATTAACAAACAAGTAACAAAAATAGTTCAAATCTTAAAAAGATAGGCAGTTCCACTCATTACTCAATTGAAACAGTACACACTTGCTAGGACATGCCATAACAATTGAAGCCATCTGACAGGTAGTCATCGAGTTCCTACTAGTTAAATAACTAACCCGTGGGCATCTAAGCATATTTCTGTCTACGTTCTCAACACTACGAAGTAAACAATGGAACATACAATAACAGAACAGTACTAATGCAGCTTAGATACAATGAAATTGCCAGGTTTGTAGTAACCATCACCGAGATGTCACTAATTCGAACGTGTGGCCCGCCACCAAGTCAAAAAAAAACAATAAGATGCCTCCATAAATCAGCTTGCATGGCATCTGAAATCTCCAGCGCGCAAGCCTGGAATAAGGATGCCCTGTTAGTTGCAGGGAAAATATGACGAACACTTCACTTCAAGAAACAAATGAATATCATTGAGTTTGGAATCATATTGCATAGCCATTTGGGATTCTAGACAGAAGAAAATGATATCCTTACGGCAGCATTCTCAGAAGAGGAGGTGAGAGCGGCGGTGTTCCAGATGGAACACAGCAAAGCTCCAGGATCTGATGGCTTCCCCGCAGAATTCTATCAGAATTTCTGGGATATCATCAAGACTGACCTTCTGGAATTGTTCAATTGTCTTCATGCCGACAGACTTGATCTATTCAGACTTAACTTTGGTGAGATTGTCTTGTTGCCGAAGGTTAAGGAGGCGAACGGATCCAACAGTTCAGACCAATATGCCTCCTTAATGTCAGCTTTAAGATTTTCACCAAAGTGGCTACGAATAGGTTAAACTCTGTGGCTGAACATGTGGTCCGACAGTCTCAAACGGCATTCATGCAAGGAAGGAATATACTCGATGGGGTTGTAATCCTGCATGAGACCGTTCATGAAATGCACCGGAAAAACATGAGTGGAGTACTATTCAAAATTGACTTTGAAAAAGCATATGACAAGGTCAAATGGTCTTTCCTCCAACAAGCTCTAAGGATGAAAGGTTTCTCCGATAAATGGCGCCATGGATCCACAACTTTGTAACTGGAGGTAGTGTGACCATCAAAGTCAATGATGATGGAGGCAATTACTTTCAGACAAAAAAAAAAAAGGACTGCGGTAGGGTGACTCCATGTCCCCAATGTTATTTAACATTGTTGCTGACATGTTAGCTATTCTGATTGAGCGTGCTAAGCAGGATGGCCAGATTGCAGGAGTAGTGCCACACCTTGTGGATGGTGGCCTCTCTATTCTGCAATATGCAGATGACACAATTATTTTTATGGAACATGACCTGGACAAGGCTCGAAACATGAAACTATTGCTTTCAACGTTTGAGCAAATGTTGGGTCTTAAAATTAACTTCCATAAAAGCGAATTGTTCTGCTTTGGAGCAGCCATTGAGTCGGCGGGTGATTATGCTAACCCGTTTGGTTGCACGCATGGCCAATTCCCGATGAGGTATTTGGGAATACCGATTCACTATCGGCGTCTCACTATTGCGGAGTGGAAGCATGTAGAGGAGCGTCTAGAGAAACGGTTGAGCAGTTGGAAAGGAAAGATGCTCTCAGTTGGGGGACGGTTGGTTTTGATTAACTCTGTCCTCACAAATATGGTTCTCTATATGCTTTCTTTCTTCCAACTACCAAAAGGGGTCTTGCAAAGATTGGACTATTTTAGATCCAGATTCTTTTGGCAAGGAGACGGGGAAAAGAAAAAATACAGACTGGCCAAATGAAGTGTGGTTTGTAGACCAAAAGACCAAGGTGGCCTTGGAATTCATGACCTACAGGTCAAGAATGAGGCCCTACTTAGTAAATGGTTGTTCAAACTACTTACTGAGGATGGTGTTTGGCAAACCATGCTACGCAACAAGTATTTAGGCCAAAAGGCGGTGTCTCAGGCATATTAGAAACCTGGAGATTCTCACTTTTGGGCTGGCCTAATGGCGGCAAAGAAACATCTTTTTCGCTTTGGGTCTTTCGCGATAAAGGACGGGTCAGAGATTCGTTTCTGGGAAGACATCTGGCTAGGCAATGCCAGTCTTCGAGAACAATATCCAGCCTTGTACATCATTGCTGGCGAGAAGAATAACACTATTGCGCAGGTGCTCAGTTCATCCCCGCCGAATATTTCGTTCAGGCGGGATTTGATTGGGCCTCGCCTTACGTCATGGCATAATCTATTGTCCAAGATGGATTCGATTAACCTGACACAAGGCCGAGATGTGTTTCGCTGGAACCTTACTACATCGGGGTCTTTCACAGTAGACTCCATGTACCGTGCACTCACGCATTCTGAGGTACCGGTGAATAATAATAAGAAACTATGGAAGTCGAAGATTCCACTAAAGGTCAAAATCTTCATGTGGTATCTTCGTAGGGGGGTTGTGCTAACCAAAGACAACCTCGCACGGCGCAACTGGCAAGGGAGTAAGAAGTGTTGTTTTTGTACTCATGACGAGACAATCAAACACCTCTTTTTTCAATGCAAGTTTGCATGTTCTACGTGGTCAGTCATCCAAATAGCGTCAAATTTGTATCCGCCCACAAATGTTGCCAATATTTTTGGTCATTGGTTGGACGGTATTCCAAATAGGTTCAAAACACTAATAAGGGTGGGAGCGTATGCCTTAATGTGGTCGCTATGGCTATGTAGAAATGATTTGGTTTTAATGACAAAAATGCTTCTCCTCTACAGGTTATTTTCTGATGTACGCACTCGCTTCGTACGTGGTCTATACTACAGCGAGCGGAGTACCAACCGATGTTCAAGGCGGTGTGTACGCGATTGGAGCAGGTGGCTACGGAGGTTTTTTCCCAACATGGGTGGCAGCATAACCTCCGGATTGACCCACCACCACTTTCGACATAGGCATATATAGTGTCGGTCTATAGGACTCTACTGTTGCCGTTTTGTCGATTTTGATTCTTTTCTTTCTGTCAAACTTTTTAGAATTGGCTGTGTGCATCTTAGTTATGCAGAGGCCGGGTGTCACTCATAATGCTTTGTACCCGCTTGATGCTACATTTTTTAGTTAATAGAATGCCCCTTATCGAAAAATTTGGGATTCTAGACACACATTCATCTACGCTGTACAGATCGGATAACCAAAATTAAATAAAATCAGAAGCATCATTCACTTGTCCAAGGACAGCATCACCAACTGATAATTACAGCCAGTTCAGTTCTAATATTATATAAAGCATTTGGATCGTCGATATTTATGTATGTTGTCAATGTAGAAAAACAATAAATCCACATCACTTGTTCAACAAACATAGCACATTAGCATACCTAATGGGACAATCATCTAATGCATTGACATTTCAGCTCCACCATCTCGACCACCAACTCCGCTGCCTACAAGCAAAAGAAACCCAATAAACCAAGGAAAATTCATGGAAGAGGTAAACCGATGAGAAGGCAAAACTACCCTTTATGACAAAGGTAGGAATGGGGAAATGAAACCATATCTACTGCTAGGTGCGCAAGGTAGAGAGACAATCATCATTTACCTAGTAATGAATTACATGTTAGGACTGTTTAGCTGTTCAGAGGAAATGTATTCAGATAGAATTACTATTTTGAAGAGGATTCGTTCCAGCAATGCCAAATGGGTAAAAAAAACTAAAATAAGCTCGTTATTTTTATTTGAGAAACTTAATTGACTGATGAAAATACTAACCACTATTCAGGTTCAATGAACAAGCAATGTTTTCCCATGTATGATATTAAAGATGCCAATAACTATTATGAATATATGATTAATATCAAGATCAATCAAGATACATAGCACTCCACCTGTGAAATCAAATAACACATTACATATAAAATGGTTTGCCAATATAGTTTTAGCACAGTTCCTGCCCACTCGCCAGTTGCCAATAATTAGAAAGAACATGCTAAATACACCAAGAGCAGACAGCGACAAGGGATTACCTGTACCATAGAAATGTCTGTACGGATAATAGGTCCTGGTAAAAATGCAATCGCTTTGGTGTTCAATAAGATTTATAAACTGCGTGGACTCAAGCTGGAGCATGTATTCACCGTAAAACGGTGATAGCAAAATCGCATTGCTGTCCTCATCATACCCCTGCATCTTGAACGCATTATTTTGCCCCCCGGTCAGTCCAAATGAAAAGAGCCCATCTAGCTGAATGGTTTTCTGCAGTTCCCATCCAACAACACCATCACGGTTAGATTTTCTCTCCCATAATTGGATGACACCGCTCTGATAATCTGGCTCGGAAAAAACAGCAAGGCCCAGACCGCTGTGCTGTGTCCGCACAACGAGAAAGGACCAGTGGTAGTCTGCAACATTAACCTCTGCTGGCTTCTGGATCACCACAAGGCTCTGGCTTTCAAAATCAAACTCGAGGATGCCACCTCCAGAAACCAGCCAGCAAAATGAATTTCTAACCAGGACGCTGGGTTTTGCAACACATACACATGTCGAACGTGTGGTCTCTAGTGAGGCAAGCAAACTTGTGTGTGCCGTCAGAATCACTGCCTACCAAGGCCAATCTAAATGGGGTGAAGCGGCAGTGCCCGTCTTCGACGGCGGCGGCGCACATCACCGCCGCGTTCTGGACGAACCTCCCCTTTTTCCTGCAGAACCCTGGTGGAAACACAAGGCGGCGCTGGTGGCCGGTGAGGGGGTCCCACACGACGGCCTCGCGGCGCTTCTGGCAGATGAGGAGGGCCAGGCCATGTCGGCAGCCGAGAAACGCCCAGCCCTCGCCGCGAATCCATGGCGCCGAGAAGCGCGCGGGTGGGATGCGGTCCCACCGGCCCATCGTCGTGAGCTTGAAGATGGTCCGCTTGTCTCTGCGGAATTCCTCGTCGAAGAAGCCGAGTAGCGGCGGTGGCTTGTTCCGGCCGTGGTGCTCGCGGAAGCGGCGGAGGAAGCCGGGGCTGGAGAGGATGCGCGCGGAAGGGAGGAGGGCTGCGGGGGGAGGCGGAGGAGGATCTCTTCGAGGATGACGCCACCATCCAGCGCGGGCGCCGGCGTCGATGCGGCGGCGGAGGAGCTGCTCATTCCGGCGAGGCTAGGGTTCGGGAGTCTGGCCGCAGTCTGCGGCGTGTGGAGCGGAGACTGTGCAGTGAGGAGGTGTGTGTGGCGCGGGGGGGGGGGGGGGGGGTTATTTGAAATTTTTCCACAAACTAAATTAATTATATAACTAAAAATACATCTAGATACATTTTTTTAACTTAGATTAGATACATCTATTTGTGCGTCAACTAATTCGAAACAGAAGGAGTATAAGTTTGTTAACAGATAATACAAAATCATAGTGCCAAGAAAAACACCGTATTATAGAAAGAAAGAAAAAACACACTGAAAAACTCGAGGATGCCACCTCCCGTATTATAGAAAGAAAGAAAAAACACACTGAAAAAACACACAAAATCATAAGTAACAACAACGCGACGAGCTCAGCCCCCTTTTACTTTATTTCATTTGTCGAAGACAAAACTCATTTACATACTGATGATGACCAATCAGATTAAATTATTTATTTACTAGGATAATTTCAAGAGGCTAATTTATGAAATGGATGATTATTGAGAGCAAATTGCATGGCCTCAACCTATTCATATTCATCGAGAATAGTTTAGCCTTTGCCATGCTTGATGAAGAAAACCGTTTTTGTGTTTGACTTCTTTTTGTTAGGCATTGTTCCATAAAATTTTATCCTTCACTGAGCCTTCCGAGCACAATACCCCGTTAAAAACATAGGGAACATAAGTCTAAAATATCTCTTTTATAGTACTCTTTTCATATGAAATTAGTTGTTGCTCAAATGAATGTGTCTAGCACTATTTCAATGTAAGATACATCTATTTGAGTAACAATTAATTTCAAACGGGGGAAGTATTTATGAAGAGTGTAAATTACCCTTATTTTCAAATCAGATTGTTGGTCTCATTTGTGAATGAACTGGACAAAATAAAATACATCAGAAGTTGCTCCCATATCTGGTGACGGGTCGCGAGCTGCTCCCGAACGTTTCCGTTCACTAGGGGGAGCAGCTCCCAGCGGACGATTCTAGCCGCCCCTATCGATCACTAGGAAGGAGGTCTGGGGCGAACCCCTAGTTTTTTTTTTTCAAAAACAGTGCCATCAATAAAATAAATAAATTGCCATGATCTAACTTATGAAAAAAAAATCCTATACTACTTTATAAAAAATGACATATCTCTAATTTATAAATACAATGAGTATGATTTAAAAAAAGTTGTATGAACTACAAAAATAAAAAATGTCATGCTAAAACTCTAAAACTGCCATCATCAGGATAAAAAAGCCATGAACAAAAAAGTGACATGTGAAAAGTGCAATCTCTTAACAATAATAATAATATTCCAATTTTATAAAGATGACATGCACTTAGTAATAAAACTGCCATGCCATTAAAAATATAATTTGCCCTGTGAACATTGCAATCATTTTATTAAAAAAATGCCATGTGTTAGATTTTTTTTATATAGTTGCCATGATGTGCAGAACAGAATTTTCAAAAGTTTACATACATGTTTTTTCTAGAATTTATATAAAATAATATAGAATCTTATAGTTTTAATTTCCCATGTGACCGTTGTATATTTTACAAAAACTCGCCAAATTTTGTAGAACAAATATCCTAAATTTCTCTTGTCACCGTTTTCAAATTTTCTTAATTTTCCAGGGTTTAGGAAATTTAATTTTTCAAATTTTCTGTGTGAAAATTTTTATTTTAAACAATTTTTTCTACACTTGTGTTGATTTCTGGAAAAAAAATCTATGACCTGTAATGTGGCCACTATAAATATTTTCCAAAATTTGCCTTGCTTTTAGAGGACAAATCGCTGCATTTTCCATGTGACAAATAATTTGCCATGATTTTTTGATACAAGAATTTCTAAACTAGTCATGCGACTTTATAACTTTGCCATGATTTTATGACACAAAAATTTCTAAATTAGGCCATGGTTGGTAACTATGTAACGGAGCCATGGAACATTCATTTTTTTTGTCAATGGTAACCTTTTTTATATGTATTGTTTAGCTATTTCGATGTTCCCTAAGAAATAACCATAACTGATATATATCGTCCGCTGCGAGCGTTAAGACTTCTTATCTTTTTATTCTTTTTTAGAATTTCACAAATATAGAAATTGTTAAAAATCTTCATCAACATTTTTGAATTTTCAGAAAATGCGCATATTTTTCAAAATATTTTCATAATTCCAAAATTATTCATCTTTTGAAAATTTCTTCGTGGTTTTTAAATGTTTGGAATTTTAATTTTTTTTCACAATTTTAAGCAATGTTTACTTTGAAAAATATGTTTGGATGTCCGAAATTGTTTGCAAACAAATGTAGAATTTCATGAATTTTTTTTGAATCCGTGAATGTATTTTAATTCACATACATTTTTGAATTCTAGAACATTTATTGATTATACAAACATTTGTTTTGTATTTTACGTGAATTGTATTGAATTTGCCAACATTTCTCTGAATTCATGAATATTTTTTGTATTTTATGGTATATATTTTTGAATTCGCAAACCTTTCACAAACATTTTTTAATACATGTGAATAGTTTTGATTTTGTATTCGTGATTTTTTTCCAAATTATAAATTAAACTGATCGAAATTACTAAATGAGAAAAACGAAAAGTAGCTTTTTTTAGGCAAAAAAAAAGGAGTGCATGATCTGGTTGGGCGACTGCCGTGTACTATGTCCTAGCTTGGCCCCCACCCTGGTGAAAATCAGGGGGTGGTGGAGATTATATAAGGGAGGGCTGTAACCTTTTGTAGCAGACCCGTAGATGTAGCATTCCAAGTTTCCAACATGCGCTAGCAGGGTTCGCCATGGCCATGGAGGAAGGAGCACGCCATGGCGGCCTTCCCGATCTAGGTCCAACCGGAGGAGGACCCGATCTCATCAGTCCCCTTCCGGACGACCTGCTTCTCCAGGTGCTCGTCCACCTCCGCTGCGTCCGCGCCGCTGTGCGCACCAGTCTCCTCTCCCGCCGGTGGAGCCGCCTCACCGAGTTCACCTTCCGCGACGCCGCGCCACGCTTGCTCCGACCGACGCTCGACTCCCTTGCCCACGTCCCCGACGTGTCCCTCCTCGACATCCACGTCCCCGAGGCGCCCCCGCTTTCTCCTCACTACTATGTGCTGTACGTGGCCGACGTCGGCTCGCTGCTCCGCGCCGCCGCTCTCGCCGCTGGAGCTCCGCTTCAACGTCTCTCCCAGCCCGCTTTCTGCCGGACACGCGACATGTGGTTCCTCCCTGTTAGACAGTCAAACTCCTCTTCCTCTCATCTCCTGTACGTGCACGATTGCATGATCCCACGATCTCATGCACGTCGCCCACCTCGGCGCATCGCGCCCCTGTTGTAACCTGTAACACCCGTATATAATGAGAGCCACGCCACAGGCAGCATCCAAGGTGCCATTGCCGATCCATTCACCCTCTCACATGGTATCAGACGCTGGGTCTCTCCCTCGCCTGTGAATCTCCCCCGTTCCCTCTCCCACCGGCGCATGGCGACGTCGCCGCCCCCTCCACCCCCTCCTCCACCCCCTCCTTCCTTCCCCAACCATGGCCTCGGCGGCTTCGCCGCGACGCCGCCCCGCACCCGCGCGCCTGTCCTCACTCCACTCACACCTTCTGCGTTCCGGTAGGGCGCTCTGTTCGTCCCCGATCCCACGGCCTCTTCCTCGACGGCTGCCCCCAATCCCTCTCACCTGGCCGCTGTCTTCATCAACCACCACGTTCCCATCGTGCTCTCCCACAACCCCTCCCCCCCCCCCCCACAACTTCTCCCACTGGCACACCCTCTTTGAGGTCACCTTCCAGAAGCACGGCGTCACCGATCACCTCTCCGGCCCGCCTCGCGCCGACGACCCGCTCTGGAACCAGGACGATGCTCACATCGTGTCCTGGCTCTACAACCGCGTCTCCCCGGAGGTCTTCGGCCTCATCCACCAGCGCGGTGCCACTGCTGCGGCCGTCTGGGAGGCGATCTGCACCCTCTTTCTGGAGAACGCCGAGCATCAGGTGGTGTTCCTCTCCACCGAGTTTCGCCGCATCGACCAAGGGGTGTCCTCCATCCTCTCGTACTTCGCGCGTCTCAAGGACTGCGCCGATCGCCTCACTGAGCTCGGCGCCACCGTCCAGGATCGCGATCAGGTTCTGAATATGTTCCGCGGTCTGCACCCCCGTTTTCGCTATACTGTCCCGATCTTGACGATGCAGACTCCGTTCCCCTCGCTCCTTCGCTGCCGGGCGTTTCTTCTTCTCGAGGAGAGTCGCCTCGCCGCGGACACCACCACCGAGACTGCCCTCCATGCCGCCCGCGCTCCAAACTCCACCAACACTGGAAGCGGTGGCGGCAGTGGGCACGGTCACTCCGCTGGAAGCGGTGGCCTGGGCAGCTCCAACCGCGGTGGCGGGCAGGGCAATGGACGCCGCGGAGGTCGCCGCGGCGGCACGGCTCCGGCGGGGGCCATGGCTCCGACTACGGCGGGGGCGGGCACCAGACGCGCCCCGCTGCACCATCCTCCGCCCCCTGGACCGGCATGGTCCACGCCTGGCCCATGCCGTGGCGTCCCCATGCACCGGGCGCCGGCATCCTCGGGCCGCGCCCACACGGCGGTGCTCCCTTCGCCGGCACGGCGACGCACCAGCATGTCATCCCTGGCGTGCCCTCCAACGCACCCCCGGTGACCTGACAGCCCAGTGCGGTGCCTCCACATCCGCTGTACGTCGCTCCGCCTGGTGGCGGCTACACTCCTCCGGCTCCGGCGTGGGACCAGAGCGTGCTCGTGCACGCGCTCAACGCCATAACGATGCAGCATCAGCAACCTGCGCACCCCACCGCCGACTGGTACCTCGATACGGGGGCCACCTCCCACATGGCATCGTCGCCGGGTATGCTTTCCTCCTACACTCCCTATACTTCCTCTCGCATAGTAGTCGGCGACGGTTCCTCCCTTGCAGTCACGCACACCGGCGAACACCACATACCCACCACCACCCAGCCCATTGTCCTCAACGATGTTCTAGTTTCTCCTCATCTCATTCGCAACCTCATCTCTGTTAAAAAGCTCGCTCGTGAAAATCCTCTTAATGTAGAATTTGATGATCTTGGCTTTTCTGTAAAGGAGCGAAGAACGAAGAAGGTGATCCTCCGGTGTAACTCCGTCGACGATGAGCTCTACCCCACGACTAGTTCATCTCCTCATCGCACGCACCAAGCCCTCACTGCCGTGTCCAAGGATGTTTGGCACCAACGCCTTGGCCATCTCGGCGCCGACTCCCTCCACCACACTCTTCGTCACTCCGCTCTCGATCACACGAACGCCTCTTCTTCTGTCTGTCAAGCTTGTCAGTTAGGAAAGAGTACTAGGCTCCCATTTGCTTTATCTGAACATGTTTCCTATTTTCCTTTCCAACTTGTGCATTGTGATGTATGGACCTCACCTGTGATGAGTGTTTCTGGATGTCAATACTATCTACTTGTGCTCGACGACTATGGCCACTTTGCTTGGACTTTCCCTCTTCGACACAAGTCGGACATTTTCCCCACTCTCCGCACCTTTCTTCAGTTCGCGCGCACGCAGTTCAACCTGCCCGTGCTCACCATCCAGACAGACAATGGCCGGGAGTTCGACAACTCCGCCGCTCGCGCTCTCATGTCCTCGCTTGGCACCGTCCTGCGATTGTCATGCCCGTACACCTCTCCCCAAAATGGGTGTGCTGAGCGCACACTCCGTACCCTTAACGATATCACCCGTTCGCTGCTCATACACGCACACATGCCATACACGTACTGGGCCGAGGCGCTCCAGACAGCCACCTTCCTTCTCAACCGCCGGCCGTGCCGTCCCCGACACAACCATACACCTTTCTTCCTCCTTCACGGCGCACACCCCGACTACTCTTCCCTACGCGTTTTTGGGTGCTTGTGCTACCCTAACCTCACAGCCACCACTGCACACAAGCTGGCGCCGCGCTCTGCCCCTTGCGTCTTCCTAGGGTATTCTTCCGACCACAAGGGCTACCGCTGTCTCAACCGTGCCACCGGTCGTGTGATCACCTCACGTCATGTCGTCTTCGACGAATCCGCCTTCCCTTTCCATACGCCACCCTCCCCAAGCCCCGCGCCATTCTCTACTGGAGACGACGACGCTGACCACCACACTATTCCGCGATCGCCACCTAGCCAGAACCCCGCCACAGAAAATCCCTCCGTGATCCGCCTCGGATCGGCCGTGCACATGCCACCCCATGCAGCACTGGCCCCACCACCTGCCTGCGCGCATGCACCAATCTCCCCCTGCCAGCACGCCATGTCGCGCCAACCCTCCCGCATGCAGTGCCTGCCCCTTTCCTCGGATCACCCGCCAGATTCGCCTGCCACCCCTGGTTCCTCGGATCGCCCACCAGATTCTACTGCTGGCCCCAGCGTATCCTCCCTGGACTCCATGCCCTCTCCAGCCACCACTCCGCGCCTGCCAGCTGTCCCTATCCACCACGCACCTCCGCCAGCTCCATCTCAACGTCCTGAACCGCTCGTTCCTACCCACAGCATGTGTACTCACGCTCAGACTGGCAAGTTTTTCCCAAACCCAAAATATCACCAAAACCTCACCACCAATGTTTCCGCTGCCCTCTCTCCCATACCCAAAACTGTGCGTGCTGCATTACGGGATCCGTGTTGGTTGGCTGCTATGCAGGTGGAGTACAGGGCCCTCGTGGACAACAAGACATGGCGCCTCGTCCCTCGTCCCCGCCACGCCAACATTGTCATCGCCAAATGGGTGCTCCGCCATAAGCTCAAGGCCGACGGAACGCTCGAGCGGTACAAGGCGAGATGGGTCGTCCGTGGCTTCTCTCAACGCCCCGGCGTTGACTTCAACGAAACCTTCTCGCCTGTCGTCAAGGCGGCCATGATCCGGGTCGTCCTCACCGTCGCTGCCACGCGCGCCTGGCCCGTGCACCAGATGGACGTCAACAACGCCTTTCTGCACGGCCGCCTCACTGAACAAGTGTACTGCCAGCAACCTGCTGGATTTGTCGACGAGGCGCACCCTGATCATGTGTATCTACTCGACAAATCTCTCTATGGCCTCAAGCAGGCCCCGCGTGCCTGGTTTGCACGGTTCGCCGCCTACGCCCGCTCGCTCGGCTTCGTCAGCTCACGAGCTGACCCGCGTCGTTGTTCACCCTCCACACCGACGATGGCGCCGCTTATCTGCTGCTGTACGTGGACGACATCGTCCTCACTGCATCGTCGTCGTCACTGCTCCAACGCCTCCAACAGCTCCTCTCCGCCGAGTTCTCGATGAAGGATCTCGGTCCCCTCCATTACATTCTGGGATCGCGATCACATGCACGCCGGACGACTTCTTCCTCTCTCAACGCAAGTACGCAGAGGAGCTGCTTGATTGCACCAACATGCGCGAGTGCAAACCTGCCTCGACGCCTGTCGACACTCGCTCCAAGCTATCGGTCACTGACGGCTCCCCGGTCGCCAACGCCTCCGAGTACCGCAGCCTCGTCGGTGCTCTCCAGTACATGACGATGACGCGCCCGACATCGCCTACGCCGTCCAGCAGTGCTGTCTGGCCATGCACGACCTGCGAGTTCCACACATGGCTCTCTCCAAACGCATCTTGTGTTATCTCCGTGGCACCGCCAGCCATGGACTGCATCTTCGCCACGGCGCACCACTCGACCTGACCGCGTACTCAGACGCCGACTGGGCCGGCTGCCCCGACACCAGTCGCTCTACCTCCGGCTATGCCGTGTTCTTGGGGGACTCGCTGGTGTCCTGGTCCTCCAAGCGACAAGCCACGGTGTCCCGCTCCAGCGCCGAAGCAAAATACCGGGCCGTCGCCAACGCTATCGCAGAATGCTGCTGGCTCCGTCAACTCCTCGCCGAGCTCGTCGTTCCGATGCCTTGTCTTCTGTGACAACATTTCCTCCGTCTACATGGCCGCCAATCCTGTTCACCATCGTCGGACGAAGCACATCGAGCTGGATATACACTTCGTCCGCGAGAAGGTTGCTCTTGGCGAGCTCCGTGTTCTTCACGTCCCGACCACGCAACAATTTGCCGACGTGCTCACCAAGGGGCTCCCCACGCCGGCCTTCGAGGAATTCAGGTCCATCTTGTGCATCCGCCCACCGGACGCTCAAACTATGGCGGGGTGTTAGACAGTCAAACTCCTATCCCTCTCATCTCCTGTACGTGCATGACTGCATGATCCCACGATCTCATGCACGTCTCCCACCTCGGCGCACCGCGCCCCTGTTGTAACCTGTAACACTCGTATATAATGAGAGCCACGCCACAGGCAGCACCCAAGGTGCCATTGCCGATCACTAGTAGAAAAAGGAGCAAATCTGAGACACATTAGTGCTGGTTTGATTTTGAGCCGGCACTAATGTGTCCATTAGTGCCGGTTCCAACGGCTAGCCGGCCGTTCTCATTAGTACCGGTTCGTGGCGAACCTTTAGCACCGGTTCGTGCCACGAACCGGTACTAAAGAGAGTGGTGGCAGGGTGTTGTCAGTCTGGGGCCCGTCCAGCACCTTTAGTACCGGTTCGTGGCACCAACCGGTACTAAAGGTCGACATACATAAACCCTTTGTCCACCCGAGCCGCTCTGTTCTTCCCCTTTCCCCTCACTTCCTCTGTTCTTCCCCTCTCTTCCTCGAGCTCCTCACAAATTTTTCCCAAAATTTGTCAAGATTTGAAGGCCCCCATCCATTCAAATGATCACAAAGGTTAGCAACTTTATCCTTTCAACTCTCATTGCTAGATTAGCTCTTGCAATGCTTTGTATAGTGATTAATTTGGGAGGAATTATATTTGCTAGTATTTGATTTATATGCAATTTGAGGTAAAAAAATAACACTTAGTTTGCATATGTAGGTGTGGTTTACTTAGTGCCTTCTAAATCTCCGTTGTAACCACCATCGATCGCCTACACCGTCCCGTCGCTGGCACCACCTTGTGGTGAGGCTCTTGGTCATGAATGTTTTACATTACCAAATTGATGTTTGTGTGATTTGGATATATAGTTACTCGTATAATTATCTTACCCGTACGTTGTTTGTTATACATAGTGCCATGGTTTTGATATTCGTCCCCGTCGGCCCTCGTCCTTATTATGATTCGGATGTGGTATATTCTGTTTTAAAACTAGTTGTTGCATTTCGTGTTTATGACAAATTATGCCCATCAATTTGACATAGATATTTTTATCTAGGAGGTATGTGAACCGGAAATTCCAACCGACCATATTGTCGAGAGGTTAAATTTAGTCGAAAGAGAAAATGAGTATTTGAAAGAAAAATTGAAAAGAATTGAGGGGGATAAGATGGAATTGGAGTTGCATGTTGCCGATGTCGTCGATGATCACAAGATCAAGATGGAGAAAATGAGGTTGAAGATTAGAAAGATTAGAAAATATGCCATTGATAGTGTGGCTTGGTATCATTATGCTGTTGGATCAATTGTTACCTTAGTTGCGATCTTGATCGCATTTATTGTCGCATTTAAATTCTTTAGCTAGAGAGTTATTTGTATGTTGCATTTAAATAAGTGTTGTATATGAACTTTATGTATGAACTTGTATTAATTTGGTCTATTCGGTGTTGTGTAATGAAGATGAGCCGACAATGGATGTATGATGACCGATGCTCTCCCAAGTTCATTAATGGCGTGCATACTTTTCTGCTTGCCGCTGAGGCAAACAAGCGGGCGGATGGTTTTATGCCTTGTCCAGGTGCTGGCTGTAAGAATGGTCACAGTTACTCTACGTCAAGAACCATTCACGTCCACCTATTTGAGTCCGGTTTCATGCCCCACTATAATGTTTGGACCAAGCACGGAGAAATAGGGGTTATGATGGAAGACAATGAAGAAGAAGAGGACGACGACGACTATCCTGGCCATGGGTTCCCTGAAATACGATGATACAACAATGGGGGAAGAAGCTGAGACGGCAATGCGGGAAGAAGCTGAAGAAGAGGCATCAGATGAGCCCGCTGATGATCTAGGTCGGTCCATTGCCGATGCAAAGAGAAACTGTGCAAGTGATCTGGAGAGGGCGAAGTTGCAGCGCATGTTAGAGGATCACAAGAAATTGTTGTACCCGAATTGCGAACCTGACAAAAAAGTTGGGCACCACAATTGAATTGCTGCAATGGAAGGCAGAGAATGGTGTATCTGACAAGGGATTTGGAAAGTTGCTGGTAATGATAAAGAATATGCTTCCAAAGGACAACGAATTGCCCGAGAGTACGTATGAAGCAAACAAGGTTGTCTGCCCTCTAGGGTTAGAGGTGCAGAAGATACATGCATGCCCTAATGACTGCATCCTCTACCGCGGTGAGTACGAGGATTTGAACGCTTGCCCGGTATGCGGTGCATTGCGTTATAAGATCAGTCGCGATGACCCTGGTGATGTTGAGGGCGAGCGCCCCAGGAAGAAGATTCCTGCCAAGTTGATGTGGTATGCTCCTATAATACCACGGTTGAAACGTTTGTTCCAAAATAAAGAGCATGCAAAGGCGATGCGGTGGCACACAGAAGACCGTAAGAAAGACGGAAAGTTGAGAGTACCCGCTGACGGTTCGCAGTGGAGAAAAATCGAGAGAAAGTACTGGGAGGAGTTTGCAGGTGACCCAAGGAACGTATGGTTTGGTCTAAGCGCAGATGGCATTAATCCTTTTGGGGAAGCGAGCAGCAACCATAGCACGTGGCCTGTGACTCTATGTTTGTATAACCTTCCTCCTTGGTTGTGCATGAAGCGGAAGTTCATTATGATGCCAGTGCTCATCCAAGGCCCTAAGCAACCCGGCAACGACATTGATGTGTACCTAAGGCCATTAGTTAAAGAACTATTACAACTGTGGAATGGAACATGTGTACGTGTGTGGGATGGGCACGGACAGGAAGAATTTGACCTAAAGGCGTTGCTGTTCGTGACCATCAATGATTGGTCTGCTCTCAGTAACCTTTCAGGACAGACAAATAAGGGATACCGCGGATGCACGCACTGTTTGGATGATACCGACAGTATATATTTGGATAGTTGTAGGAAGAATGTGTACACAGGACATCGTCGATTTCTTCCGACAAGGCATCCGTAAGATAGAAAGGCAATCATTTCAAAGGTGAGGCGGAACACCGGACGAAGCCTCGCCACCGTACTGGTGCTGATGTACATGATATGGTCAAGGATTTGAAGGTAATCTTTGGAAAGGGTCCTGGCGGACAACCTGTTCCGAAGGACGCTGACGGACGCGCACCCATGTGGAAGAAGAAATCTATATTTTGGGACCTGCCATATTAGAAAGACCTAGAGGTCCACTCCGCAATCGACGTGATGCACGTGATGAAGAATCTTTGTGTGACCCTGCTTGGCTTTTTGGGCGTGTATGGGAAGACAAAAGATACACCAGAGGCACGGGAGGACCAACAACGTATGCACGGAAAAGACGGCATACATCGTGGTCGAGCCAGCTACGCTCTTACCAAAGAAGAGAAGGAAATCTTCTTCTAATGCCTGCTCAGCATGAAGGTACCATCTGGCTTCTCATCGAATATAAAGGGAATAATAAATATGGCAGAGAAAAAGTTTCAGAACCTAAAGTCTCATGACTGCCACGTGATTATGACGCAACTCCTTCCGGTTGCATTGAGGGGGCTTCTACCAGAAAACGTTCGATTAGCAATTGTAAAGCTATGTGCATTCATCAATGCTATCTCTCAGAAGGTAATCGATCCAGATATCATACCAAGGTTCTGAGAATGATTTGGTGCAATGTCTTGTCAGTTTCGAGTTGGTGTTCCCACCATCCTTCTTCAACATCATGACGCACGTCCTAGTTCACCTTTGCGAAGAGATTAACGTTTTGGGTCCAGTATTTCTACACAATATGTTCCCCTTTGAGAGGTTCATGGGAGTATGTTCATAACCGTGCTAGGCCAGAAGGAAGCATCTCGAAGGGCCATGAAAATGAGGAGGTCATTGAGTTTTGTATTGACTTTATTCCTGACCTTAAGCCGATTGGTGTTCCTGAATCGCGGCATAAGGGTAGACTGGAAGGAAAAGGAACGCTAGGAGGGCATCAAATAATATGTATGGACGGGCATTCTCTCACTGAAGCAAACTACACAGTTCTACAGAATTCCGCCTTGGTGGCTCCGTATATGGAGGAACACAAGAATTTTCTACACTCCAAACACCGGAGAAGTCGGCGACCGGATTACACGCAAACAAGCGAGGACTTTCGCGGTTGGTTGCGTAAGCGATGCCCTGAATGATGGCGATATTAAAAATGACATGTACTCGCTGTCCCGATTACCATCTTGAATATAATGACTTTCAAAGGGTACCAGATAAATGGGAATACATTTTACACGATCGCCCAAGATAAGAAGTGCACCAACCAAAACAGTGGTGTCCGCTTTGATGCAACAACCAACACGAGAAAGGAAACATATTATGGTTACATAGAGGACATATGGGAACTTAACTATGGAGGTGATTTGAAGGTCCCTTTATTTCAGTGCAAATGGGTCAATATGACACGAGGCGGGGTAACGGAAGACCCGCAGTACGGAATGACAACAGTGGATCTCAACAATCTTGCATATGCAGACGTACCATTCGTCCTAGCCAATGATGTGGCACAGGTTTTTTATGTGAAAGACATGTCTACCAGGCCGAGAAAAAGAAAAGATAAGGAAGCGAATGGATCATACGACGAGCCAAAGCGCCACATAGTTCTTTCAGGAAAAAAAACATCGTGGGAGTGGATGACAAGACAGACATGTCAGAAGATTATGAAAAGTTTGATGAAATTTGTCACAGCCCTAGAGCTTGCTTGTAACTAGTGGCATTGCATCCATGCATCATGTTTAAATTTCATTTGAATTTGAAATGGGGATTGCCTAAACCCTAGCATTAAAGGAATTTAAATAGGTTCAACCAAAAATATTTTTCAGTGTACCCAAATGGCCTTCAAAAATGTTCACCATTTTTGGAAAAAATGCTGGAAACAGTAACCAGAGATGTTGCACATTTTTCCATGACATTTGGATCTTTGAATTAAATCATAAGTATTTGAATTTGGACATTTAAATTCTATAAAATATTTTAAAGGTCCAAATACTCCTAAACTGAAATGTTCCATGTTAGATATATTCTATACATTGGGCATGCACAGTTTGGTGATTTTTGAAAGGGTCTAGGTATTTTTAGAAAAGCCCTAAAGATTACAGAAAAATAGAAAAGTGAAACAAATAAAAGAGAGAGAGAGCAACTCACCTGAACTTACCCCTCCAGCCCACCTGCGCAGCCACCCGACCGGCCCAGCACTGCAGCTGGCCGGCCCAGCCCACCTACCCCACCGCTCATCGTCTTCCTCTGCCAGAAGGCAGAGGCGAGGCGTGGCGAGCGCTGGCGACGCCGTGGCCTCCTCCCTGCCTGTCTCACGCCCTCGAGGCCCTTCCAGCGCCACGGAGACAGCCACGCGCCCCCCCCCCCCCAGGCCTCCCACTCTCTCCCCGAGCTCCTCTCCCTCCTCTGTCTCGTTCCCTCTCGCACCACCGAACGCAACCGCCGCCGCCGACGGGCACTACCCCGGCCACGACCATCCCCGAAGCGCCGCCCCGATGCCCTTCTCCTCCTCGGCCGCCGGAGATCCGCCTCGTCGCCCCGCACGCTCCCGTGCTCCACCGAGCTCGCCGTCCACCCCACGACGATCACCGTGAGCTTCTGCCTATCCTCCCCCTCTCCGTTCGCTCTGCCGCGCACCGTAGCGACCACACCGCACTTCACCGGACGCGCCACCGCCCTTTTCGTCGCCGGTGATGCTCCGGTGACCATTTGGTCCCGGCATGCATGTAGCGCTCCCAGCGTCGCGTGAAACCTCCGTGGCACCTCGCGCGCTTCGTTCGCAAGATCGCAGCCCCATCCCCACTTGCACCCGAACTCCGGCCACCGCCGCGAGCTTGCCTCCGTGAGCTCGGGCCACCTCACCCCCTGCCGTTTGCGCAGATGGATGCGGGCGAGTCCCAGCTCCACGTAGATGCTTCCGTCCGCCCCTTTGGTCGCCGGAGATGCAAACCCGACGCCTCCGCCGTGGCCTGTAGTCGCCGGCGATTAGCCGCCGACGTGGCCACCTCGTTAGGCCTAATCACCCGCCTTTTAACCCCCCTGACACTGACAGTGGGCCCCCACCGCCACTAATCTAATTAGATTAGAAATAAACCCCCTGTTAACTAACTGAGACACTGACGTGTGGCCCCCACACGTCAGGTTTGACCGGTCAACCACGGTTGACTCGCTGACGTCATGCCTCTGTAATGCTGACGCAATTATTTATTTTCTGGATTTAATTTAATTCAGGAAATTTCAGAAAATACCCCAAACTTCAAATATTCATAACTTTTAATCTGTAACTCCAAATTAAATAATCTATATATGAAAAATGATCAGAAAAATATGAAGAATCTGTTTATGGCACTTTCATGCATGATTAAACAAGTTAACCTCACTGAATAGGATGAATCATGATTAGGGCAATTTATGAAATAACATTTGGAGTTGGAATTTGTTCTTGTTTGAATTCCACTTCAATTAACCTGGCTAGACATTGCATTAGGTGAATTCAGTACCTTAACATGACATGTCATTCATGTGAATGTGCATTGCATTGATTGTGTTCTCTCTTGTTTGCCGGTAATTGTCCCTCTCGGTGAGACGACGTCTGAAGCGATGAATTCGATGACACCGATGAAGAACTATATTATCTTCGAAGTGCCGGGCAAGCAAAACCCCTTGTTCATTCCGATACAATCCCACTCTCTCGCTCCTGCTCTCTTTTACTGCATTAGGACAACAACGATTCATCACATTACTTGCTGCGGTAGCTGAACCCCTTTATCCTCTGCATGACCTGTCATTCCACGGTAATTAGATGAAACCCACTAGCATGAGTAGGAGTTGCTTGAGCCATGTTGTGCCTACTCATTCATGCTTGTTTGTCATGCACACTGCTTAGAGTTGAGTCAGTGCGGTTCATCGGGGATGAATCGGAGGTGTGTGAGCTAAGTGTGTGAACACGATTTGGTAAAGGTAGCGGTGAGAGGCCATGTAGGAGTACATGGTGGGTTGTCTCATTGAAGCCGTCCTCAGGAACTGAGTTCTGTGTTTGTGATCCATGAAACAGTTACTACCACGCATTGGGATCCTTAATTGACCCTCTCGGCTTCTTAACCACCCTTGTTCCCGGTCCGGGAGTTGCAAGTAGTTTACGGTGTTTGTAGCATCTTTGGGGCCGCATAACGCTGACCGTAGGGGTGGGTTGTGTTGCGGTAGGCACCGTGTTGATGTACCGATTCGCCCGTTTGGTGTCTCGGGAACCCTGTACACATCGTTCGGTGCTGTATGGGAAACCTCGGCGGACTCCTGCGGATGGAACCGAATAGGCGATAAACCTGGACTTGGGACTTGTGTGTTTAGGTAGGTCGTGGCCGACACCCACGTTGGGCTTCCGCTTGAAGGTTGCCGAGTACATGTCGTGTAAGCGGTAAGTGGTGAGCGTGTGTGAAGAAGTACACCCTGCAGGGTTAATATGATCTATTCGAATAGCCGTGTCCACGGAGAAGGACTTCGGGTTGCCTATACCAGTTCATAGACAAGTGAAAGTGGATACTCTAAAATGCGCAAGATAAGCGTGAGTGCTATGGATGGCGTTCTCGTGAGGAGGCGGAGGCGGGTCCATAGTGGTGTATTGATATGGTGAATATGTGGACTCGTGTGCGCCACCTCAAAAGAGTTACTTGCGATCGTAGTTCAGGATAGCCACCGAGTCAAAGCTGGCTTGCTGCAGTCAAACTCCACCACCCCTTTTGATAACGATGCATATGTAGTTAGTTACGATGTAAGTCTTGCTGAGTACAATTGTACTCACGTTTGCTTATTTTATGTTTTGCGGAGGGACGTCGGTCTCGCTAGTAGTTCCGCTTGGACTTGACGTTTAGCTTGTTACCTCAGCTACGATCTTGTGCCCTCGGCAGGATGCAGTAGATAGTCGCTTCTCGGCCTTCTTCATTTATAGTTATGCGTACTCGGACATGTTTAGCTTCCGCTTGTGCTTTGACTTGTATGCTCACGAGTGTTGGGTCATGAGACCCATGTTTGTAATATCTCGCTCCTCGGAGCCTATTGAATAAATATTTGAGTCGTAGAGTTATGTTGTCATGCCATGTTGTATCTACACATATTGAGCATATTGTGTGTATGTTTGAAATGCTTGGTATGTGTGGGATCCGACAAGCTAGTTGTTTATCCTTGGCAGCCTCTCATATGGGGAAATGTAGTCTCGTGCTTACGGCGATAGTAGTCCGCTACAGCCGGTTCACCGAGTCCTGCTAGCCCAAAGACTACTGCTTGGACACTTGATCGGCGGCATGTGTTTCACTGCCTTATGTACATCCTTCGGGAAATGTCACGCGGTGTTATTCGAGTCCTGCCTAGCTCGCTACAGCCCGGGATACCGGAGTCCTGTTAGCCCAAATGCTACAGCCCAATTTATACGTTGATGACCGACATGCTCGATGTGATTCATGTATGCCTGTCCCCATGGGTTAAGCGCCGCTTTGGGTTCACGACTAGCCATGTCGGCCCGGGTTCTTTGTCATATGGATGCTAGCGACACTATCATATCGTGAGCCAAAAGGCATAAGCGGTCCCGGGCCATGGTAAGGCGACACCGTGGGAATACCGTGCGTGAGGCCGCAAAGTGATATGATGTGTTACATGCTAGATCGGTGTGACTTAGGATCGGGGTCTGACAGCGTTGGTATCGAGCCTGACTACACCAGGATTCTGAAGCCAAACTGGTCGAAGTTGTGTCTAGAAATGCTTTAGTTATGTAAGGGAATTGATTGTGGAAGGGAACGTAAGGCTCTTTTTACTCCTTATACCTCATGGCCTTCTGATCTGAGACAACCTCTTCTTTTCTACGGGGTTTAAGAACTAGGCTTCTCATCTATCTATCAGGATGACGTGTTATAATCCATAGACCTTTGAGATTGTTGGTTTTAAGCCTCAGTTCAGTTCCTACTATTTATGTATGATAATTGTTGATCTCGGAATCTTGGTATTGTGATGTTGAGTGGTTATGCCACCATTTTTGCAGGATGTCTCAAATCATTGTGAGCATTTACAGCCGTTATGCTGTCCGAGTCATCCCAGGTCTCTAAATAGTCTGATGCATTTGCAAATCCTTTCCCTCCGTTCCGATGTCCTTTTGACCAGATTAATCACACAAATTAGTATGTTGAGGTACTCCGCTGCCTCAACATATATGTTGGAGTTATTATTATGACCTAGGTGTTTTAGGGAGTCACCTAGTAATCCAGCCATGCTTTGTGTCCCCGGTGTGATGATTCTGGCCATTATTCTTGAAAGCATCCCGTGATGTTATTAGTTAGTAGGTATTCTATTCATGGGTTCTTGAGCCCAAGATTCACCCTACTTCATGTCGTTAGTATTTGCTAGTCCCTTTAGGATATTAGTAACCTTGCAATAGTCCTCGAGGTTCGTGACATTTCCTTCTTCCAAATACCACGAACTAGTTAAGGCAGAAGTTCTTTGAATTAAAATATCACAATCAGAGTACTCTTGAGTAGTTCTCCATTCATAATTGTGAATCTGCCAATTCTACCTTTCTGCATGGGTTATCCGGGAGAAATGTTGAGCTTTGCTCGACACACTAATCTATGCATCCACAACTCAGAAAACATATGATCCTTCGAGTTGTTTTTTTTAGTTGTATTCCGACCCCGTCTGTCAATTGATAGTCAGGAGTATGTATGCATTCGTTTATCGATGCCTATTATCCTTGTGGTCCGTCAAGCCATTCTGTTCTGGAATGACTAGGAGAAACAAACTCCAGTGCCTCATCCATTTCCAGGATTGGGTCAAAGTAGTTGTATCCCGCAGATCAAAATGCCAATTCAGCTTTTGATGCTGTTCCACCTGGAGTGTTACCATCTTTATGTCAAGAATGTCATGAGAATTGCACCTTCTCTTATGAATTCTCGATGCAGTGATACTTCTCGCCATCATCATTCATTCCTCGGTTCGAGTTGTTGAAACCGGAATGCCGACAAGTGAATTGTGATGTGTGAAATCAATACTCCGAGCAACTCGTTGCTTGGCAGCTAATGGACAATATCCTCATTCTTAGCGTCACGGTTATTAAATCATCATCCTAAGATTGATCGTGCTACCTAGTCCTTATTTACGGTGCACACTTCGATTGATGAGTTAGGATCTTGTCAAGTCCTCACTCATCCGATCATATCGTCTTGCCCTCAAAAGCAAGATTGCTCTCGAGCTTAGTAACATACCGTGGTTCGTGACTTTCCAAATATCTTCTTGGAAGTGTTACGGGTTGTTTCTCGACTGTTATGTTGAGCTCGTGTTCAAGTTGGTTTCTTGTGAACCACCCTTTCTCCAAGAATCTGTTGGATACCCCTGAGCTAGTTGGTTAAGCCAAACAACAACTTGGAGAGCTGGAAGATAAACGCTTGCCTAACTTAGTTCGATCCAAAGGGATATTCTTGTGTAGTGTGTGTTGAAGAAAGATGATATCTCCATCGATTGGTCCCTGTGATCGATTCTTGGACCTATTGTCTTATCAATCCTTTGATTTGAGTGTGGGCTATCGTCAAATCAAATCAGTACCAACGATGTTTGTAATGTTGTCTTACCCGTGGTTGATCCCTCGAGCATATACCATTACATCTTTTGGTCTGACCAATACTATCACCGTGTTCACATGATGGTGGAAGTCCAGTGATATGGAAATTTTGATGAGTTGTTGTTGAGCCCATCAGCAGCATGTTGTCTCCCCCATGAGTCATGTTGAACATCAACCTAGTGTTGGAAACTTTATAAGCATTTCTTCGTGTTCCGTTCATGAAGCTTATGCTTGGATGGAAAGAGTGACTTCCTCGAATTCATGTGCTTTAGGTATAAGTTGCCGCCATGAATTTGAGAAAGGTTTGTTTTGTTTCCTTTGGAATCATTCCAAGTCAGTCATGCACGTGCGAAGTATTCTGTGGTTCGATAGACTGATCATCTTCATTCCATATGAATTCCATAGCACCCCAAGCCACTGATTGATTTGTTCCAGGAGAAGAAGTTCCTTCCTAAGAGCTAATCCGGACTTATGTAAGGACTTCGATATCCTCGTTGATGGTTCCCCACCTGAACTCGGTAGTGTTTTGTTGTAAGACTACCATGTGGTCATTCTTGTCTTGGACAAACGTGTTCACTTGTTAGTAGCAGAACCCGCTCATGTTTTGGAGCTTGCTATCGTAGTTCATTCCCGAGAATCTCGCAACATCTTCTCGTCGATTTGTGTTGCAAACTTTCATTTTTTTCTTCTAGACTCGATGAGTCTGGAATATCCTAACACCAATCGGATCTGAATCTCAGGCAGATATGATGGTTGGAACCTTCCCAACAATTGCATTTTGTTCCCAGCTTGCATCCCATCGTGCCAATTTTCCATGGGCTGCCTTCTCAGCAGTTGCTGTCCAGGATCATCTTCAAAGTGGTCCTACCAAGGGTCCCCTCCACCTCCAATGATAAGCAAAATCATCCATTGTGTTGTCTTCAACAAGGTAGTCCACATCATCCATTCTAGTCCGGGTGTACCATTCCTTCGCACCCCACCAAACGATCGTTTGTGATTGCCTTAGGCTGGTATAAAGAGTTTCAATGATCTTTGTATCAAAAGTAATTCTTTTTGCCACTTAAGGGAATAGTTCTTTGCGTCACTTTTTCCAAGGTGCCCTGTTACGGGATCTTGGTAAATATTTCCTCGCCACCTTGACACCATCCACCATTCCACCATCTTTCGAAGCGTGGAATTGTTGCCCACCAAATCACACACCGTTGTTTGTTCTTCCATCCCTCTCGATGTGTTTTGTGTCTCAACTCGAGATGTTTTAAATCTCATTCCGTTAGTCGATCATGTTTACTTGATCTTCGTGAAGATCGAATCCTGTAGGGTTTCCCCTCTTTACATTGTTGTGTCGAGTGAAGATCTCAAAGCAAAGGCGTCAAGACCAAGATGATGGAATGAATCAACATCTTCGAGAAGGGCAACTGGATCATGAAGATTGTGATAGTTTGTGACTTCCCTTTTCCTCTTACCTCACGTCTTGAATCTCGGGGCGAGATTCTTGTTTAGTGGGGGTGAGTTGTCACAGCCCTAGAGCTTGCTTGTAACTAGTGGCATTGCATCCATGCATCATGTTTAAATTTCATTTGAATTTGAAATGGGGATTGCCTAAACCCTAGCATTAAAGGAATTTAAATAGGTTCAACCAAAAATATTTTTCAGTGTACCCAAATGGCCTTCAAAAATGTTCACCATTTTTGGAAAAATGCTGGAAACAGTAACCAGAGATGTTGCACATTTTTCCATGACATTTGGATCTTTGAATTAAATCATAAGTATTTGAATTTGGACATTTAAATTCTATAAAATATTTTAAATGTCCAAATACTCCTAAACTGAAATGTTCCATGTTAGATATATTCTATACATTGGGCATGCACAGTTTAGTGATTTTGAAAGGGTCTAGGTATTTTAGAAAAGCCCTAAAGATTACAGAAAATAGAAAAGTGAAACAAATAAAAGAGAGAGAGCAACTCACTGAACTTACCCCTCCAGCCCACCTCACAAGAGCCACCCGACCGCCCAAAGATCTGCAGCTGGCCGGCCCAGCCCACCTACCCCACCGCTCATCGTCTTCCTTCCGCTAGAAGGCAGAGGCGAGGCGTGGCGAAGGCCGGGCGACGCCGTGGCCTCCTCCTGCACTGTCTCACGCCCTCGAGGCCCTTCCAGCCACGGAGACAGCCACACGCCCCCCCAGGCCTCCCACTCTCTCCCCGAGCTCCTCTCCCTCCTCTGTCTCGTTCCCTCTCGCACCACCGAACGCAACCGCCGCCGCCGACGGGCACTACCCCGGCCACGGCCCCGATGCCCTTCTCCTCCTCGGCCGCCAGAGATCCGCCTCGCCGCCCCGCACGCTCCGGTGCTCCACCGAGCTCGCCGTCCACCCCACGACGATCACTGTGAGCTTCTGCCTATCCTCCCCCTCTCCGTTCGCTCTGCCGCGCACCATAGCGACCACACCGCACTCACTCGGACGCGCCGCCGCCCGCACTCGTCGCCGGTGATGCTCCGGTGACCATTTGGTCCCGGGCATGCGCCCAACGCGCTCCCCGCGTCACGTAGAGCCTCCGTGGCACCTCGCGCGCTTCGTTAAGATCGCAGCCCCATCCCCACTTGCACCCGAACTCCGGCCACCGCGCGAGCTTGCCTCCGGCGAGCTCGGGCCACCTTACCCCCTGCCGTTATGCGAGATGGATGCGGCGAGTCGGCTCACGTAGATGCTTCCGTCCGCCCCTTTGGTCGCCGGAGATGCAAACCCGACGCCTCCGCCGTGGCCTGTAGTCGCCGGCGATTAGCCGCCGACGTGGCCACCTCGTTAGGCCTAATCACCCGCCTTTTAACCCTCGACAGCGGTGGGCCCCACCGCCACTAATCTAATTAGATTAGAAATAAACCCCGTTAACTAATCGAGACAACGGCGTGTGGCCCCCACACGTCGGGTTTGACCGATCAACCACGGTTGACTCGCTGACGTCATGCCCTGTAATCTTGGCGCAATTATTTATTTTCTGGATTTAATTTAATTCAGGAAATTTCAGAAAATACCCCAAACTTCAAATATTCATAACTTTTAATCTGTAACTCCAAATTAAATAATTTATATATGAAAAATGATCAGAAAAATATGAAGAATCTGTTTATGGCACTTTCATGCATGATTAAACAAGTTAACCTCACTGAATAGGATGAATCATGATTAGGGCAATTTATGAAATAACATTTGGAGTTGGAATTTGTTCTTGTTTGAATTCCACTTCAATTAACCTGGCTAGACATTGCATTAGGTGAATTCAGTACCTTAACATGACATGTCATTCATGTGAATGTGCATTGCATTGATTGTGTTCTCTCTTGTTTGCGGTAATTGTCCCTCTCGATGAGCACGACGTCTGGCGATGAATTCGATGACACCGATGAAGAACTATATTATCTTGAAGTGCTGGGCAAGCACAAACCCCTTCTACATTCTGATACACTCCCACCCTCTCGCTCCTGCTCTCTTTTACTGCATTAGGACAAAAACGATTCATCTGTTACTTGCTGCGGTAGCTGAACCCCTTTATCCTCTGCATGACTGTCATTCCACGGTAATTAGATGAAACCCACTAGCATGAGTAGGAGTTGCTTGAGCCATGTTGTGCCTACTCATTCATGCTTGTTTGTCATGCCTGCTACTGCTTAGAGTTGAGTCAGGTCTGGTTCATCGGGGATGAATCGGAGGTGTGTGAGCTAAGTGTGTGAACACGATTTGGTAAAGGTAGCGGTGAGAGGCCATGTAGGAGTACATGGTGGGTTGTCTCATTGAAGCCGTCCTCAGGAACTGAGTTCTGTGTTTGTGATCCATGAAACAGTTACTACCACGCATTGGGATCCTTAATTGACCCTCTCGGCTTCTTAACCACCCTTGTTCCCAGTCCGGGAGTTGCAAGTAGTTTACGGTGTTTGTAGCATCTTTGGGGGCACGCATAGCTGGCCGTAGGGGTTGGTTGTGTTGCGGTAGGCACCGTGGCCCGGTGGACCTATTCGACCGTTTGGTGTCTCGGGTACCCTGTACACATCGTTCGGTGCTGTATGGGAAACCTCTGCGTGACTCCCTGCGGATGGAACCCGAATAGGCGATAAACCTGGACTTGGGACTTGTGTGTTTAGGTAGGTCGTGGCCGACACCCACGTTGGGCTTCCGCTTGAAGGTTGCCGAGTACATGTCGGTATGGCGGTAAGTGGTGAGCGTGTGTGAAGAAGTACACCCTGCAGGGTTAATATGATCTATTGAATAGCCGTGTCCACGGAGAAGGACTTCGGGTTGCCTATACCAGTTCATAGACAAGTGAAAGTGGATACTCTAAAATACGCAAGATAAGCGTGAGTGCTATGGATGGCGTTCTCGTAGGGAGACGGGAGCGGGTCCATAGTGGTGTATTGATATGGTGAATATGTGGACTCGTGTGCGCCATCTCAAAAGAGTTACTTGCAGTCGTAGTTTAGGATAGCCACTGAGTCAAAGTTGGCTTGCTGCAGTCAAACTCCACCACCCCCTTTTGATAATGATGCATATGTAGCTAGTTCTGATGTAAGTCTTGCTGAGTACAATTGTACTCACGTTTGCTTATTTTATGTTTTGCGAGAGGGACGTCGGTCTCGCTAGTAGTTCCGCTTGGACTTGACGTTTAGCTTGTTACCTCGGCTACGATCTTGTGCCCTCGGCAGGATCTGGTAGATAGTCGGGCTTCTCGGCCTTCTTCATTTATAGTTATGCGTACTTTCGAGACATGTTTAGCTTCCGCTTGTGCTTTGACTTGTATGCTCACGAGTGTTGGGTCATGAGACCCATGTTTGTAATATCTCGCTCCTCGGAGCCTATTGAATAAATATTTGAGTCGTAGAGTTATGTTGTCATGCCATGTTGTATCTACACATATTGAGCATATTGTGTGTATGTTTGAAATGCTTGGTATGTGTGGGATCCGACAAGCTAGTTGTTTATCCTTGGCAGCCTCTCATATGGGGAAATGTAGTCTCGTGCTTCTGAGCGATAGTAGTCCGCTACAGCCGGTTCACCGAGTCCTCGCTAGCCCAAAGACTACTGCTTGGACACTTGACTGGCGGCATGTGTTTCGCCGTTCCTATGTCTGTCCCTTCGGGGAAATGTCACGCGGTGTTATTCGGAGTCCTGCCTAGCCTGCTACAGCCCGGGTTACCGGAGTCCTGTTAGCCAGTGCTACAGCCCGAATTTATACGTTGATGACCGACATGCTCGATGTGATTCATGTATGCCTGTCCCCATGGGTTAGCGCCGCTTTGGGTTCACGACTAGCCATGTCGGCCCGGTTTCTTTGTCATATGGATGCTAGCGACACTATCATATACGTGAGCCAAAAGGCGCAAACGGTCCCGTGCCATGGTAAGGCGACACCCGTGGGAATACCGTGCGTGAGGCCGCAAAGTGATATGATGTGTTACATGCTAGATCGGTGTGACTTAGGATCGGGGTCCTGACAAAATTGCTCCATTCACAGTGAATATTGACCCGAGCATCCAGTTAAATGATGAAGATTTTCCATGACTACGGCGCAAAGGGACACACGCGAAGAAAAAGTTTCACACCCAAAGATCTGGGATGTGATCGGCTTCACTATCATCACTTTTTTCTGTGTTTCACACCCAAGAGGGAATCTCTGTAATAGTTAGGGTAGTTATGTGTTTTGGCATTTGAAACGCGAAGAAATTTTATGTGCAAACAAATTCTTTTCATGCATTTACTGATTTTTTCCAGCTAAATATTCACAAATAAACTCTAAATACAGTAAAAAAACAACTCAAAAATAAATAAAACAAAAATAAGTAAAGCGAAAAAATTAAGAAAATAAAAAAGCCCGCCTACTGGGCCAAAGCGGCCTGCATACAACTAGGAACCCAACCTTTTGTTGTGCGGGATGCAGGCCAAAAAGGCCCAAGAGGCCCACAGGCGTAAGAGAACATGTAGGCCCAGAGGGCCTGATTAGGAGAGGAGCTCGAGAGAGCTACCAAGACTGGAGCTTATAAACCAGTGCGGTAGCCCCTCGGCTAGCGAGGTGGGACTAAACTTGCGCACCACCTGGAGCCAGCGCACCCCCTTTAGTACCGGGTGGTGGCTCCAACTGGTACTGAAGGGGGGGCCTTTAGTACCGGTTGTAGCCACCACCCGGTACTAAAGGGGGGGGGGCACTTCCCGCCGCTTGGCCTGGCCAAAACAAACCTTTAGTACCGGTTGGTGGCTCCAACTGGTACTAAAGGTCCATCCTATATATACATCAGTTGGAAAAAATTCACTTTCCCTCTCCGTTTCTTCCCTCCGTCGCGCCGCCCTGCCCCGATCGCCGCCCCCGTCGACGTCGCCGCCCGGCCGTCCCCATCCCGTCGTCCCGTCGCGCGCCCCTTGATCGCCGCCCGTTATCCGCATCCCGCCCCGTCGTCGTCGCCTCGCCGGTGAGCTCGCCCCGGCCGCCATGTCCACACACACACACACACACACACACACACAACACAACACACACACACACACACACACACACACACACACTACACACACACACATCAGTTTGTTTTTATAATTTTTTCTGTTTTTTAGTTATAGAAATGTTAGAAATTATTCTGTTTTTTAGTTATAGAAATACTAGAAATGTTAGTTATATAGAAATGTTATAAATTTTTTCTGTTTTTTAGTTATAGAAATATTTATAGAAATGTTAGCAATTTTTCTGTTTTTTAGTTATATAAATATTAGAATTGTTATAGAAATGTTAGTTATATAATCAGGAAATTTTAGAATTAGTTTTAGTTAGATGAATTAAATTAATGTCAAAATTTTAGAATTTGCATATATATATATATATATATATATATATATATATATATATCAATTAAGTTATCACAATCCAATCTTTTAAAAATATTACTTTTTATGGCATATAGTATTCGTTTCTCGACGATATGCCCGCCCGCATCCTCGCCGTCGACCCGCTTTGACGACGCCCCGCTTCAGAGGACCCATGTCCGGACCTGGCTCACGGGCTGGCACCGGGAGGTGCTACACGGAGGCGCGCCCGCTTGGTGAGAACCCGGCCTCGGGTCCCGTTGTCGACCCCGATGTCCTTTGGTGGCGTTAGCGTGGGCCACATTCGGTGCAGAGGAGCCGGGCGCCACGGGAGGTGGTGCGTCGCCGTGTCGAGGAGGAGGGCGAGCACGTCCATCGCTACATGGCTGCTATGGACGCCGTGTTCTCCAATACTTGGCAGGTTCTTTGGGCAGATGACCGGAGATATGATCCTGTGACGGTTCCTTCTCTTTGGGTGTCCACCGCCTGCGTGCCTGTGGACCGCGAGTAGCCTAGATTCTTCTGTAGTACTCGATCTTTATTAGGTACCTAGCCAGTGATGTATTCGATATATAATATTCGAGACGATGTATTCAAGATTATATATATTAAGACGATGATGTATTCGAGATTATATATTCGAGACGGTGTATTCGAGATTCAGTTTTTCCTTATTGATTGCATCCATGCATTGTAATTTGAATACTAAATTGTTTTATATTTCTTCTGTATTAGTAAAGTACAAGCTATGGCGGACAATACCGGCAGAGAGAGAGAAGAGGAATTGTTCGACATCATACGCAGCCCTCACAGGCTAGATGATCTGAATGAAGCAGATGACGGCTCCCAATATCTGAACAATACCGGAGAGGGTGATGAAAAGATATTCGATCTCGACGACCGATCTGATGAAGTCATGAACTATGATTATGATTATGATGACACGGACAATGTTTGTGATGACACAGACAATGTTGATCTTCAAATAACAAAGACTACCGGCGAGGTGTATTTATATAAGCAGGCATCATGTGATCATCACATGTTTTTTTATTGAAGATATATTAACGAATCGATCATTCTTCTTTCAACCCTCTGGATCGAGCAAATCTGCTTCTATAGACAGCAGGACAAAGCGAGGCCCGGGCAGATTGTTGAAGGATGGTGTAAAGTACAACATCGAATCCATCAAACCTAGTGGCGAACCCCTCACGCCTAAGAACATTGAGAACAAGTGGACTCGTCAGTGCGGAGTTCTTGTGAAGGACAAACTCCCGATCTCCATCCAAGAATGGAAAGAGCCAAAGACAAAACGTCCAGGTGTTACTTGGGTCGACGACAGAGCCAAAAAAGTCCTTTGGGAAACTCGATGGAACATTTCACCCTACGGATCATTTCACTTTGAAGCAGATGTGGAGAAAGTCAAGGGCGCTGCTCTTAAGAAGATGGCAATTGCATTCAACACCCACAAGAAAACTGTATGGGCCAACTACCTCGCTGCAGAAAGGAAGACTCCATAATTCATGGGAACACTGGAGAAGCAAAGAGAACACTGGGACGATTTCGTGACCTTCAAGGATTCAGAATTATGTAAGGAACTGTCGATAAAAAACAAGGCAAATGCCGCAAAAAAGACGCAGTTCCATAGGCTGGGTCCAGGTGGCTCTGTGGTGGGAATGCCTAAGTGGGATAAGTCTGAGCAAGAGATGGAGGATGCAGGGGTCACTCCGGTTACTAAGAGCTGGCCCTCCAGGTGCAGAACTTGGTTCTATGCGCATGGGGGGCGTTGGACCCGAAGACAGGCCTGGTTTCGAAGAAGGAAAGTCTAAAAGGAGCCGAACAAAAGATAATTGACGCAATAGAACAAGCTCGAAGGGGGGTGTTCACGCCCAACAGAGAGAACTACGAGCTTACGCGCGCCCTGGGAAATCCTGAACACCCGGGAAGAACACGAGGCAAGGGCGTTATTCCCTGGTATGAAGGCTTTTCAGAATGGAACGAGGACTACAGGACCCGTGCAAGAAGGAAGATGGAGGAGGAGAAGAAAAGGAAGCTGGAGGAGGAGCAGAGGAAGCAGGACGCGCCTTCAAGGCCTAGAAGCAAGGCACGAGGACCTGACACTCAAATTCCAGCAGCAGCAGCAGCAGATCGACTCACTTAGCCAGGAAAGGGGGTCTCAGCAGCGGCAGCAGCAAGTGGATGATCGTCCAACATTGGATAGCACCGTCCCATCCATGCCGAGAAGCAGTGTTGGTTCTGCCCCGGGCGACACACTGCTAGATACATACCCTGTGGATGACATCATAGAGAACACTAACTGTGAGCTACACTCCAAAATGAAGAACATATCCATGAAGGTGGCGGACGGCGTTGCTTTTCGATTACCCCGAAGCAACCTTCCATTGCATCCGATTCCAGAGGACTATGCTTGTGTCATGGTTGATGAAGTGGTGGAGCCATATTCGGGGCTACTGACTTGACATTCTGGAGGTGAAGACGAGCGCACACTGGGAGAGGCCATACATCGTATCATCCTATGGAGAAAGGATTGCATCATCTTTCGAAGTCCACTGACACCGCGTCGTCTGCCGACTCCTCCTCGAAGTCCGCCATCGAGTCAGCAGACTCCCGCTCCTCCAAGTCCACGAACGCGTGAGCCGACTCCTCCTCGAAGTCCGCCACCTCCTCCAAGTCCCCGAACGTGTGAGCTGACTCCTCCGGTTTCAAGTCCGGCACAACGTCATGCCACTTCTCCGGTTTCAAGTCCGCACCGTCGAGCCACACCTCCTGCTTCAAGTCCGGCACATCATCAGGCCACTTCTCCTGGTCTAACTCAGCCACGTTAGCCGTCTCCGCCGTCTCAGCAATCGCAGAAGAGACTTGCCGCAGCTATGGTGCATAGCGGTAAGAGTCGAGGTAGTTCAGGAAGTACAGGCGGAGACAAGCGATATAAATATGGTCCAAGCCTCGCTCCTCTTCCTCAGAGGCCTTACGACATGACTAAGGAGCAAAACGCAGCCATAGTGCAGGCCCAAGTGGGCGCCCATTTTGGACCAAAACCGGCACCGCCATTGCCGGTGTCAAAACCGGCGGATCTCGGGTAGGGGTCCCGAACTGTGCGTCTAGGCGGATGGTAACAGGAGACAAGGGACACAATGTTTTACCCAGGTTCGGGCCCTCTCGATGGAGGTAATACCCTACTCCTGCTTGATTAATGTTGATGATATGGGTAGTACAAGAGTAGATCTACCATGAGATCAGAGAGGCTAAACCCTAGAAGCTAGCCTATGGTATGATTGTTGTTCGTCCTACGGACTAAAACCCTCCGGTTTATATAGACACCGGATAGGTTAGGGTTACACAGAGTCGGTTACAATGGTAGGAGATCTACATATCCGTATCACCAAGCTTGCCTTCCACACCAAGGAAAGTCCCATCCGGACACGGGACGAAGTCTTCAATATTGTTTCTTCATAGTCTTGGAGTCCGGCCAAAGATGATAGTTCGCTATCCGGACACCCCTAGTCCAGGACTCCCTCGGTAGCCTGAACCAGGCTTCAATGACGACGAGTCCGGCGCGCATATTGTCTTCGGCATTGCAAGGCGGTTTCCTCCTCCGAATACTTCATAGAAGGTTTTGAACACCAGGATAGTGTCCGGCTCTGCAAAACAAGTTCCACATACCACCGTAGAGAGAATAATTATTGCACAGATCTGCTGACGTATTCCACAACATGACATCACACCACGGCCAAGCCTTTATATGAATCGTTTTTTTACTGTTTCACCTTAGCGCGATTAGCGAGGCGGTTTCCTTGGCACGTCTTTATCAAAGCGTAGATCGTGCCCCCTTATTCCGGGATTCTCATCAAATACGGACGTGGGTAACCCAACCGTGCCCGTTGGCACGCCTCCTCTATCGAAGGCGAGTCCTAATTGACCACGGGGAGGGCTCTTGGTATTCAGCCTCTTTATAATGAGACCAAGGCCTCTTCTTTTTATACCCTCCATCGAAGTTCGCCTTGCGCTCGGTTATAACACCCAAAGCTTCAGATTTAGGCGCCGGACCTTCGACGATGTCCGGCTCCGACCAGCACGGCCGATGGATGTCTTCTTCCATCACGAAGAAGATGTGCTAAAGCTGCGAGGCGCCAGTATCTAACCGGCGAGATTTCAGATAGGCTGCCTGCTCCAGGCAGGTCATTCCCACTCTGAGCCCGGCGAGAGCGTGGTGTTTGTGTCACACTTCCTTCGGGTTTAGGCTTCCCGACGGATCCCTTTGTGCGGGGCTCATGTTTTATTATGGGCTGGATTTCCATGACTTGAATCCGGAGTCCATCCTCCATATCTCGTCATTCATTGTCGTGTGTGAGGCCTTCCTCCATATCACCCCTCACTTTGGATTGTGGCTCAAGACCTTCAAGGTGGAGCCGAAGATGATCGAGGGGCAGCAAGCAGAGTGCGGAGGGGAGGTCATAAGCAAATGTGCTGATGCTCCGTGGCCCGAGGACTCTTTTCAAGAGGAGCTTGGTTTGTGGCAACGGGAGTGGTTTTATATTACCGCTCCCAGGGGCACCAAATGGGTGGCGCTTACCGCCTTCCGCTCAGGTCCACCACAGCGGCTGGCGTCATGGGTCAACAAGGGGCTCGACTGGGGGCCGTCCAAGGATGTTCCTCTGTTGCAGGGCCGTATTCGAGACCTCCAAGAAAGAGAGATCAATCTGGTCGCAGTGGCGCAGGTTATGTTGATTCGGCGCCTCCTGCCTCAAGCGTCGCCCCCTCCGTGCAGGGAATTCAATCCGGAGGGACCACGAGCTCTCCAACATTTTATGGGTACGACACCCGTGGAGATGTATAAACTGTTCTTCGGATCACAAGAGAAGTGTCCGGACCTGACTGAGGACGCAGGACTAAGCTGCAATCGCCCAGATACTCAAGTAAGTAGTCCTGTAACCGGACAGGCTGTTCATTCATTTATCATGTATATATGCCCTTTAAAGGAGCCGTTTTTTGAACAGGAGTGGATAGCCAAGGCAAAGTTAATAAGGTGTCCGGCTCCCCTCCCAGAGACCATGTCGGATCCCATGCTGACCAAGATGTTGAAGGCCACGCCTTTTGAAGAAGGCGAAGGGGGGAGCGGGGAAGCAACTACCTCCTTGAAGGAGGCTTCTGAGGAAGGAGGGATCAAAAGTCCCACCCCCCAAGGAGAGAAGAGGACCGCTTTGGAAGATCCAGAGGTCAAGGCCTCAAAGAGGGGAAAGAAATCTTCGTTAGAGAGTCCGGCGCTGGGAAGTAACCCAGCCACACTATTTCCCCAAGGGGATCAGCCCTCCAGCGAGCCGTAAGTAAAAAGAAGGGGTCTTGTAAATAAGGAATATCCCTGCATTTATTTATGAAGATAACCGAAATTGTACCTTGTAGTTCGGATCTCAGCCCTTCTCAGCAGAGCTCGTCTTCGGGGGATCTTCTTCCGGAGATGATGGAGAGCGAAACGCCTCCACCTGTCGCACCTTCATGTGAGGCGGACGCCCCTGAGGTGTCGTCGCGGAGGGTTTCCCCGAGTCCGGCGGGGCCGGAAGGTCCGGCGCCAACTGGGCGTCTTGATCGGAGGTCTTGAAGGATCTGCTCGGGCGAGCGGCTATCTCAAAAGATCATCGTGCTCTAATGGGTACGGTGATTGAAAGAATTGCATCCGCTGAGAGTGGATTGCATGAAGCCGCCAGAAGCTTGCTGACGGGGTTCGAGGTACGCAAAAATGATGTACCTTCTGACAGTTATGCATATAGAATGCGCCCTGTATAGATAGTAGCCCCTAAGACTCGGTATGTTGTCAAAATTGACAGCGTGCCGAGGATCATAATCTCAGTTATAACATATCGCCGCTCCTAAATAGGTGGCGGGGTGTCCGGTGGCCAGCCGGACTGATATATATGCCGAACTAAAGCGGCAACTTGACGAGGCGGATGCGGACATCGCGTTGGTCAATAAACGATTTGACGAGTCACAAGGTATGTGACTTCTATGCGGGCACCTGGTAAGGGAGCTTGACGCCCATGCCTTACTACCTGTATGCTTAATGCAGGTGGTGCCGCTGCTGTAGAGGAGCTGCGGGCGGAACTTGCCCGAGCGAAAGAGCAAGTCAGAAATAGTAATGCGGCCGCTTTAAGGGCGGCCGAAGAGCTAAAAGCCGAACGGGCTGCTCATCGCCAAGCAAAGAGGAAATGGCCGATATGGCCATAAAGTTGAAGAATACTACCGACCGCTGCGAGGTTCTTGAAAAGAACGTCGAGTGGAGCAAGAGGGCCTGAAAAGGCCACCGCCGAATCCAAGGATGCCTGCTCCGCTTTGAGAGCTGCCAAGGAGGAGCTGAGTCGGGCGGGGCTATTGCGGTGGAAAACCGCTTTCGCTGCGTAGGAAGTATACGGATCCAAGTATGCTCAATTGGACAAGTTGTGGAGTTCGGAGGATGCTTATCTGGACTTAGCGGCGGCCAGCTGCGGACGCGATTGAGCACTTCGAGGCGGAAGGGCACAAAAGGGAAGAGCTATATTGGTCGCAATTCCATAGTCCGGAGCGTCCTCTTCCGTTGACCGAGCAGTTGGCCGAATGGGCCGAGCTGAATCGATTATCCGGGCTTGCCATGAAGCATGTCATGACTCATTTGTGGCCAGGCGGACCCCAGCCGAAGAGTTATTTTGGTTTAGTGCAGCAGTTCCTTGGTGCGGTACTGCGTATCGACGCAATGAAGCGGTCGGCGTGTATTGAGGGAGCGCGGATGGCTCTGGCCCGTGTCAAGACATACTGGGCGGAGATGAAGGCCACCGACGTTGCATCCCGAGATTCGAATGAAGTTTAGTACTGCCGAGCACTATTTTTAGGAAGTCCCGCCGGGCGCTTCGTTTAATAGAGACGCAGTGCTCGAAGGATATTATGTTTAAATGACATGTATGATTTGTGAAAACAATGTTTCAATATAATATAAGAGCTTTTTATACTTGTGCGCTCAAGTAGTAAACTACTCCCTGTGGGCCGTTGATGTATATGTATATATAACCTGAAAGATGGCAGTCCTTGGCTTCAGCCCCCACGCACATAATGCGGGGGTGTTTGCAAAAAAGGCGCATTTTCACACTTGATCCAACGTCTTGGTCCTATGAAGGAGGTGATAGCATAGCAAACTAGGCAACCGGACTATAATGCTTTATCACTTTCACTTAGCCATAGGGGTTCGGGGGTGGGGCTATAGGGAGCACCGCATTCTCCCGAATTCGGGGTGCGTATGTGCCTGACCGAAAAATGGTCCTTCGTTAATGCGGAGGAATTCTAAACATTCCGGTGAGTCACCGAGTGGTTGACCAGTCTCTCGCTATATCATGACAGTCAGTTTTCGGCTTTCTCTCGAGGTGCTCGCTTTGGCGAACCAGGGCACAATCGCAGAGTTCTCCCGTGCCGTTAGCCGATAAAACAGAACGTAAGGCAGCAAAACACAGGAGCCGGGCAAACCCAACATTTGACCAAAGACATGATTCAGAGCTGATGCATATAAGGCCTAACTTGAGACGCCGAATACTCCCTAAGGTATTCGGTCTTTATGAAAACGGGCAGAATAATGCCCTAAGCCCCTGGTGTCCAGGTACGCGCAAAAATTTGGTGCAGCCAATGCCAAAACGCCAGCCTCCTCCTCGGTTATAGTAAGAAACCGGGGGATGTATATCAACAAGAGACAGTAAGAAAGGTTTACGCAGGGTCTTAATCTGAAAAGAATCCTTGCAACGGGTCCCTACTGCACGTCTGCGCCTGTGTCTCCGTTGTGCCGTATCCTGGACGGGTGTAGCACGTTGTTCATCTGTAAAAGAGAGGAACTTAGTTAAAAAGAAAAAAGATCGTGCAAAAAATGTACTTTATATTAAATAAACAGAGTACGATTCGAAGAAGTGAATAAAATTGAGCTTTATTGTCTCTTGTTGTACATGCGTGCAACCCCTTGTACGGGGGTGTGCCGCTAGTAGGCGCCGGACTCGTCTAGCCGTGTCCGGGGTTCGAATTACCTATTCAGGTGCTTTGATTAGCGGAGCCGGATTGGTGTGAGGTTGTCAAGGCAGTCTCACGTTCTTCCGTGCTCGAATAACACTTAATACTCCCTTTTAATGAGATGATGCCGCGTGGACCGGGCATTTTAAGTGTAAGAGATGCATAATGCGGTATTGCGTTAAAGCGGGCGAAAGCTTCACGTCCCAATAGTGCTTGATGACTACTTTTAAATGGGGCGACATGGAAGACTAACTTTTCGCGGCGGAAGTTGTCGGATGAACCGAACACAACTTCTAGAAGTAGGGAGCCCGTACAATGGGCATATGGGCCTGGCATTACCCCTTTAAAGGAGGTGTTGCTATGGCGAATTTTGGTTGGGTCTATCCCCATCCTGCGGATTGTGTCCTGATATATCAGGTTTATGTCACTGCCGCCATCCATGAGGACTTGTGTAAATTGGAATCCATCGATTATAGGATCCAATATCAAGGCAGTCCATCCTGCGTTCCGGATACTTTCGAAGTAGTCCTGATGGTCGAAGGTGATTGGTTTTGACAACCAGTGTTGGTACTCCGCTAGGGTAGTATGTGCGGCGCATTTTAATGGGCGCCGCCTGTTTTCCTTTTATCACGTGAAGAGAGTTTACTATTTTAACCTCTTGTGGGAAATTCTTTTGTTTTCCGGTGCTCTGCTTGTGGGGTTCGTCATCATCCTCACTTGGCGTGTCGAGCCCCTTGTGTTCGGCGTTGAGTCTGCCGGACTTTTTGAAGACCCAACAATCTCTGTGGGTATGGTTTGCAGGCATCCCAGGAGTACTGTGGATTTGACATATCTTGTCCAAGATTTTGTTTAAGTTGGATAGCTCGTTGCTATTATCCTTAAGGGGCAGCTTTTTATTGTTCTGCCGTGAGCTTTTGAATCCGGCGTTGACTGCTGCGCTCTTTGGACCGTTCCCTTTAGTCCAACGCTGGTCCTTGTTGCGCCGTGGTTTCCCATTTCCATCCCTGACTTCGGATGTACTTGGGTCGCTGGTGCTGCATCTTGCTAGCCAGCTATCCTCTCCCGCGCAAAAGCGGGTCATGAGGCTTGTTAATGTGGCCATTGTTCTCGGGTTTTCTTGGCCGAGGTGTCTGGCGAGCCATTCGTCTCGGACGTTGTGTTTGAAAGCTGCTAAGGCTTGGCGTCCTGGACAATCGACTATTTGATTCTTTTATGAAGGAACCTGTTCCAGAATTTCCGGATGACTCTCCGGGCTGTTGAGTTATGTGACTTAGATCGTTACGCATCCGGAGGGCGGACATAGGTCCCCTGAAAATTTGCTCGAAACGCATCCTCGAGCTCTTCCCAGCTTCCAATGGTATTCCCGGGGAGGCTTTTAAGCCAATGCCGAGCTGGCCCTTTGAGTTTGAGGGGTAAGTATTTTATGGCGTGGAGATCATCTCCTCTAGCCATGTGTATGTGGAGGATGTAATCCTCAATCCAGACTCCGGGGTCTGTTGTTCCGTCGTATGCCTCTATGTTTACGGGTTTGAATCCCGCTGGAAATTCATGATCCAGCACCTCATCGGTGAAACATAGGGGGTGCACGGCGCCCCTGTATTTGGGTGTGTCGTGATGTTCGGATATTTGACGTGTTGAATTGCTTTGAAGAGCTTTCTTTCTCGACCCATAGATGGACCTAACTGGGCCATCCGTTTGATGTGAATCCTTATGCGGATCGCGTACCGGCTTGTGTGCGGCACCATTTGCCGCTCTCTTTTTGCCGTGAGGTCGTCCATCCGACCGGGTGGCCTTCTTATTTTTTGATTGTGGGGGCTCTAAGGCCTCCTCATCAAATTCGGGCAGTAGTTTTCTCTTTGGGTAGCTCTTTGTTCGGCGATTGTCGCCGTATTTGTCTGCGGTGTTGAATACTTTGCTCCATCTGATTCTGAGTGCATCTTCCGCTGTTTTGAGCTTCCGCTTTTGCTTTTTCAGGCTACACGCAGTGGCGACGAGCCTTTTGTGGAGGTTCCTCTGCTCCAACAATTTGTCCGGCGTGAGGTCGTCCGGACTCTTATCTTCGCCCGGGACGGGTTGTTTATCCAAGTTGTCCTGTTCGGACGGTTGCTCCATAGCATGTTCGTCGTCCACCGGTTCGCCCTGCTCTATGGCTGGGTCTTTGTTGAGGCGGGACTTGGTGCGGCATTTACGTTGCCGTTTTGACTGCTTTTCGAGGGATTTATCCTTCGTAGCATCCCGTTGTTCCTCGTCGTCACTTCCTTTAGGTGTATCCACCATGTATACATCATGGGATGAGGTAGCATCCTATAGGTGCTGGTTCATGGTTGTCTCCTACATCGTCGTCCATACCGTCGATGTCTTCGGAGTCGAAATCGAGCACGTCGTGTAAGCTTTCGACAGTGGTTACAAAGTAAGTGGTGGGTGGGCGTTGAATTTCTTCGTCGTCCGCATCCCAACCTTCCTGACCTTAGTCCGACCAGGGCTCTTCGGATAAAGAGAGAGACTTTAGTGAATTCAGGATGTCGCCAAAGGGTGAGTGCTGAAAGATGTCCGCGGCAGTGAACTCCATGACCGGCGCCCAATCGGATTCGATTGGCAGGGGCGCGGAGGGTTCGGAGTCCGGAGAGGAGTCCGACACCTTGGAGTCACGGTCTTCGCAAACGACAGGGATTGTGTTCGGCTCAATCGCCAGATAGATTTCAGCCCCGAGGTGGTGTCCAACCAACCATCCTCGATCGGCGAGATCGGCTCGAATCAATGTTCGAGCGGACACTAGTGCAGCCTCCGTGACACCGCTCGGCGGCAGAGTTAGGTCATGCCCATCGAGATAGTGCGGCGCTGCTATTGCGGCTCGAATCCGTCGAAGATCAAGTCTCCGCCGGATGTCGGCCGTGTAGTTTAGACTTCCAAATCTGACCGATGGGCAGGGCGTAGCTTCGATCTGCTCCAGATGGCTGCGAATTGGCGCGCAGTGCAAAGCCGCCGAATCTGAAGATCTGTCCGGGAGAAAAGTCTCACCGGACTGCGTCGTTGTTGATGATCGAAGGAGCCATCGGGCCTATCGGTGACGCATACGGAGGAACTCTCAATGAAAGCACCAATGTCGGTGTCAAAATCGGCGGATCTCGGGTAGGGGGTCCCAACTGTGCGTCTAGGCGGATGGTAACAGGAGACAAGGGACACGATGTTTTTACCTAGGTTCGCCCTCTCGATGGAGGTAATACCCTACTCCTGCTTGATTAATATTGATGATATGGGTAGTACAAGAGTAGATCTACCACGAGATCGAGAGGGTAAACCCTAGAAGCTAGCCTATGGTATGATTGTTGTTCGTCCCCACGGACTAAAACCCTCCGGTTTATATAGACACCGGATAGGTTAGGGTTACAGAGAGTCGGTTACAATGGTAGGAGATCTACATATCCGTATTGCCAAGCTTGCCTTCCACGCAAAGGAAAGTCCCATCCGGACACGGGACGAAGTCTTCAATCTTGTTTCTTCATAGTCTTGGAGTCCGGCCAAAGATGATAGTTCGGCTATCCGGACACCCCCTAGTCCAGGACTCCCTCTGCCGCCAAAGGAGAAAGTGCCTGAGAAAGTAATTGACCACTTCATTCATATGGCTAGAGAACCAGCTCCCAAGCCTGTTGACTCGGACTATGAGCGCCAAATCAGGAAACTACATCGAGAACGGCTAAAGAAGGAAGCGAGCTCGAGCTCGAGCCAACAAGCAGCGGGCAAAAAATGCGGGAAAACCGTTCCCCAGCTGGGAGAACAAGCGGCGCAATCGATCCCCCCGCTTGTTGTGCCAACAACACATGAGAGGAGGCCGCGCGCCCAATATTATTGTGAGCAAACCGTTAAAGTTCCCCAGCTAGGCGATGTGGTAATAACGGAGGGGCATATAATGCAGGATGAAATGCTCAAGATCTCTGTTGGACAACTCCTCGAAATTGAGCCCATGTCTCCGCTTAGAGAGGAGGAAATAAAACGGAAATATGCCCGGGGCCAACCTTTGGTCGAGCCAGACAAGGTCAAGAACCTCCCAACGAGAATGTATGAATTGCATCAATGGTACATGAACATTACCAAGATTTCCAATCGAGAGTCCCTCATGGTGAATGTCAAGAAGGACCATTACTACCATGAGAAAGCTCTATGCGTTGAGTATTCAGAACTATTTCAGTTATACAATCAAGACGCACTCGACAAATCTCTCGTCAGTTGCTATTGTCTGTAAGTGATTTCTTTCTGTAAATTTTGATCAATCATTACATGTAATTATCCTCACTATATATTCTTTTCTGTGGTATTATATGCAGGATGAAGATGTATGAAATGAAAAATCTGGACGCTATGGCATTGGGTTCATTGACCCAAATACCATTAATGAGTACACATGGAATCTTGCAACTTCTCAAGCAAGTGTAGAGGAAAGCATGCTAGAGTTCTTGAAGCGCCTCAATAGCAATGAAGATATACTACTTCCTTACAACTTCCTGTGAGTTAATACAAATTCTGTTTTTGCTTACTAGCTAGCTAGATGTTAATAATTAAGTGTATATGGTTTACGATAGTTGATTAATTTTATGCACATGCCTGCTTAATTAAGACATGCAAACGTGTGCGCATGCAGTTTCCACTGAATCTTGTTAGTCATTAAAGTTGACAAAGCAACATTTGAAATACTCGACTCGCTACTTAAAGAAGATAAAGACTACACCATCATGAAGGGGATAGTCAACAGGTAATTTCAATCATTATTAACTATATCTTGGCCTATTATTAGTTCGTCATTTCCTGATATGAACTATTTAATAACCCCTTTATTGATTTTCTTTGCCGGCGGGCAGGACTTGGGCAAAGTTCATCAAGGTGACTCCAGGCAAATGGCCAAAAAAGTTGTTTTGGCATCGACCAAGAGTAAGTAATTAAGTAGTACTAGTTAGCTAGCCATCTCTTTAATTCTTGTTTCAATACCATTAATTAATTATCATGCTTGATTAATCATTATCTGATTCAATTTCATTCTCGTAAAGGCCCTGAAGCAGGCGTCGGGGAATGATCTGTGTGCATTCTACGTTTGCGAGAATATTCGCATGATGGCGTCCGAAAGGAGCAGATCTCAAAGACAGGACTGGGTACGTTGTCAGAACTCTATTCACACCATTATTGATATCTTGTAACACAACTAATACACATGCATATTGATCTCCTTCTTAACAGTTCAGAAAGGTGCGGGATAAGCTCCTACCAGTGGACCGCATACTAGCACTTCAAGAGGAAATAGCCGGATTTTTGCTTGACCAGGTCATAGATCCCAAAGGAGAATACTATTACTCGCTACCGCCCCCATGAACCACTTGTCATCGTGCTCCAAAGGCATCAAGGCAACATGTAGGAGAAATTGTATATGTATATACATGTGTATGTGTGAATAGTTAATGGTATTGGCTTTGAGACATTCGGTGATATATATATTATATATATATTATATATATATATATATATATATATGTGGTTCTACGTACGATAAAATCTATTTATATATATGCATAACGTGTAAAATTTGTAGTATCGTGAAATACCAGCAAACAAAAAAGAATTAAATGAAAAATAAAACCAAATTAAAAACACAAAATTAAAGCAAAAAATAAAAAAAAAAACACCCAAACATTTAGTACCGGTTGGTGTTACCAACCGGTACTAAAGCCCTACGCGCACCCGGGACTGACTCATGCCACGTGTTTGCACTTTAGCGCCGGTTCGTGACGAACTGGTACTAAAGGGGACCTTTAGTCCCCACTCTTTAGTGCCGGTTGGCGAACCGGCACTAAAGGCCGTCACGCCGTCACGAACCGGCACTAAAGGCCGGTTCTGCACTAGTGGATCCATTCACCCTCTCACACTCCCCCCTCCCGTGAACCTGCCCAGCTTCCACCGGGCCACATCCATCGACCTATGCGGGATGGACCTCTTCCTCCCCCCGGCCGCCGACCCGCCGGCAAGCTGCTGCATGTTCCCCGCGCTCGAGGCTTTGTCCCTCTCTGGCTGCCACGTCGACGCCGCCGCCTTGCTCCTCCATTGCCCGCGCCTGCGCGTGCTCAGGGCGGCCGGCTGTTCGCTCGGCCACGCCATCCGCTCGGCATCCCTGCAGGAGCTCGTTCTGGAGAACAAGCACAAGTCGACAGGGCGCGTGCACATCGACGTCCCCGCGCTTAAGCAATTGACACTATCCATACACACTCGCGGCGTGCTCAAATTGTCCATCTCGGCACCCATGGTGGAGAAGGTTCTGTGGCGGTGCTGCTATTCCAAGCCGGCTGCCGGGATCGGTCCTTGGGGCCTTGCAATGGTGAGGCTCGAGACGGCGGAGAACAATGCCCTGTCCCTGCGGATGGAATCGGACGACAGCAGCCTTGTGCGTCTCCTTGTCTCCTCTTGCTCACTTTACTTACTTATTACTGAAGTTGCTAACTAAACTAGTAGTAGTAGTATTAAACTTATTATGGATCATATATATTACTGTCAATTGTTTTTTGCAGGGCTCATTTAGTTTTTCACAGACCGAGCTCAGCCTTGCGCAAGAAATAGAGAAAAACATCTAGCGCTTACAAACTTCTCCGTTTTGGGTCTACATTTCAACACAACCCGGCATGCTTTTGGAGCATTTGTGTTTCACCTCCTCAGGATTCATTGGATTCACACTGCTATAAAAATTCTCAAGATAGGGCTGGTAATTATTTCCTCTGCTTAATTATTGCTATCTGAAATATATGTAGCAAAAGGAAAATCCAAGTACATTTTTTAGATGATGTCTTTGAGGAGCATCAATAATAATTGTAGTTATTCATATTTCTTTTAGGGGGAAAAAGCAATAGCATGCCCGGTAAATTGTCCCTGTGATGAGCCTAGGAACTGGAGAAGCGAAACTATCTCCTTGATCAATCTCGAAGAAGTGGAGACCAGAGCCTTCGGAAAAGAGGATCACGAATTTGATTTCTTGAGGTTGTTATTGAAATGTGCACCAAGGATGAAAAGAATGACCGTGAGGCCGTCACATGAGGTCACAACAAGTAACGACGACTGGCACGCAAAAATATATGACATCGTGAAGGTGCATCCTTCTGTGGGATGCAATGTTTTTCCTAATTCTGGTAAACGATTCTAAATACATGATTATCATGATCTTAAATGCTGCCTTTTTTTTCATTTTGATATTTTTGGAACTTTCGTAGTTCTGTTGCTTAAACTGAAGGTTTGTATTTGTTATTAGTCTTTGACATATATTGAGCTATGAAAATTCATATAGTTATGTATGTCAGTGGCTTCCGTGTTGTGCCCTGTCTTGTCTTTAGCTTTTCCTCCTGATATATTTGTTCTAACGCCCTGTATGTAGGTTTGAGGAACGTGTTTGCTCTCTTTAGTGTTTTCTTTAGGTTCTGAAGTACTAAACCCTCACTTTCTGAAAATTCACCATCTACGCCGCTTTTGCATGTACCCAATGTTATATTGTTTTCGTAGTCCATGAAGTTTGGTTGTGCCCATATCCCCATAATTAGCTTTTATTAGTGCTGATTTTTCTTTGAGGGAATGCTAGTACTGAATTTGTGTGCGTACATCCTTAAATTGTCTCTTTTCAAAAGTGATTGCTGAATGGTGGAAGGTGAAGAATTTGTTGAAACTTTCAGTTTGAGCAGGCTTCCTTAGCATTGCTGACCCTTTTTGGTTTACGCAATCTTCTCTATCCGCTGCACTTGTAAATTGCTGACCCTTTTTGGTTTACGCAATCATCTCTATTCGCTGCACGTGCAAAATCGTAAAACACCTGCGGATATTGTGATCTGCAAAAGAGGGGGGGGGGAGGGGGGGTACAGTCTGGTTTCATGGATTTTTTGCTTGGTGGCTTGCCTTCAATAGATAAGTTTGTGTTATTTCACTAATGTAAATCTGTAATGAAGCTGCTTGCTCGAAGTGGTGCATTATTAGTTAATCCGTAAATGCTAGCCATGGCCTATTTGTATATGATATTAGTCCATCGATCAGATCAGATGATGTGTTATGTTGCTAGTGTAATGGAGTAGTTCTCTTTGATGGGAAATAAATAAGCTTTGCCAACAATCCGTATAGAGTTGCTGAAGCCCAGAAGTAAGGAGGTATAATAAACAAGAAAACAAAAGGAGGGAACAAAAAAGCAAAACATGAGCCGGAAGGCCTCTTAATCGGGTCATTTACTGTTAAAACAGTATAATCAACAGTTAAACATATTCTACAGAAGAACAAAGGGCATTCTCGTCATTTCAGCATGTTTCAGCAACAACAACAGCTGCTACATCACAACCACCAAACGACTGCACCTCAGCTCCAACCTTCCAGCTACACCTGCTCCTTCCAGCCGGAGCCCTTGCAGCTGCAGCCGAAGAAGCTGGAGCCAAACCAGCACACCCGAGGGCGAGATCGTCACGAGCTAACATGGCCAGGACATATGTCTCTTCAAAAATTCTCAGTCCATAAATCCAGATGATGCAGATAGCAGCGGAGAGCTAACAGTACATGGGTGATGTGCTACATATAAACCAGTACTCGACAACTTAGCATCTTCCAACCATGTGCCCAAGAATTGAAATTAAGTCAATGGTGGGGCAGACATTTTACATCCAGAAATCACAATAACTAATTTTACTTATGACCAGAAAAAATGTTCCTTTGTTGTACAAGATTTTAATAAGATGAAACTATGTTGGTCAGAAGTTATATTCCTGACATCTACAAAATAGAAGCTATTACTAGTATGATGATCGGTACATACCTGGAGAAAATCTTCGGATAGGAAATTTAGTACTGTGTTCACACTAAACTTTTCATTAAAAAAATCTTTCTCAAGAGAACTCCATACCAGTTCCTTAAGAGCATAACTATGGATACATTCTCTAGTATTCACGCTGCATCATGCTTGCTGTTACAGTAACGTCAGGTGTAACCATTTTCATAACTAAAACTAAGAAACTAGTAATGAAAGAAGTCCGAATCTGAAAGACATAGGCAGTTCCACTCATTACTCCATTAATACAGTACACACTTGCTAGTTGCTAGGACATGACATAAGAACTGAAGCAGTCTGGCATGCAGTCACGAATTCCTACTAGTTAAATAGCTAATCTGTGGGCATCTTGGCATATTTCAGTCGACAAGCTCAACATTTCAAAGCAAACAATACAACATACAACAACAGTACAGTACTAATGCAGCTTGTCAGGTCTCTAGTAACCATCTCTGTGATGTCACCAGTTTGAGCATGTGGAATGCCACAATACAAAAGGACAATAAGGTGGCTCCTTAAGCAGCTTGTGTTGCATCTGAATTCCCCAAAGTGCAAGCCCTGAACAAATGGATGTCAAGTTAGTTGCAAGGAAAATATGACAAACACTTCACTGTGAGAAACAGATCAACAGCGTTGAGCTTGGAATCATATTGCGTAGTCATTTCTGACTTGCACACATATTTGGAGGTTCATGCATGATTATTTCTACTATAGCAACCGACATGTGTACATTTCTAAGTTCTAAAACTTTAGGCACGTTTCTAAAGTGTTTACCCTTGTCATGTACACTGTAGCAACATAACAAGTGAACAATATCCTGAATGGAAAATGAGGAAACGAACAGCTAAAGGGACGCAGCAATTTGGTTCCCGGGCTCAGATGAGCCCGGCATGAACAGTAAAATCACTAAAAATAGAACACAAAATCTAAAAATTCCGAAAGAAAAACATTGTAATTAAGATGCTCATGTGCATGATGTTCATGCAAAATTTGATGAAGTTTGAACATTCGAGGAGGGCGCAGCAGAAAAGACAAAATTCGGGTCTGTGAGAAACATTTGAAAACAACATTGTTCATGCCTGATTTTGTCTTTTCTGCTGCGCGGTCCTCGAATGTCTAAACTTCACAAAATTTTGCATGAACATCATGCACATGAGCATCTTGCTTGAAAAAAAAAATCGGGTTTTTTGGGATTTTTTCCATTTTTAGTGATTTTACTGTTCGCAAGGTGTAGATGAGCCCGGGCACCGAAGTGAACATCCGCAGCTAAAGCAATTAATCTACACTACACAACAGTATGTGTGTATTCTATGTAAGAGTGTTCAACTGATGAAATGATTAACAGAAGATGCAAGCAGTAGCAACATAGCGCTCTTGTGTGCTATGGATAAACAAATAAGGAAACGAACAGCTAAAGCAATTAATATATACAGTATAGAATGGATAAACAAAAGCAAAACAGAATCAGAAGGATCTTTCAATTGACCAAAGACAGCATCATCAACTGATCTCTGATAATGATTACTACTAGTTCAGCTCCAATACTATATAGAACATTTGAATCGTCCATATTTACAAATTTTGATATATCAAAACAGCAAATCCACATAACCTGTTCAACAAACATAGCACATTAGCATACCTAATAATGGGACAATCATCTAATCCTTGACATTTCAGCTCCACCATCTCGACCATCAACTCCACTACCTGCAGGCAAAAGGAATCCAATAAACAGAAGAAAATTCATGGAAGAGCTAAACACGATGACAAGGCAAAAACTAACATTTATGACAAAGGTAGGAATAAGGAAATGAAACAGCATCTACTGCTAGGCACAAGGTAGAGCGACAATTATCATTTACCTAGTAATGAATTACATGTTAGGACTGCTTAGCTGCCCAGAGGAAATGTATTCAAATAGAATTACTATTCTGGAGAGGATTCCTTCCAGTAATGCCAAATGGGTAAAAAAAATGTCAATTTGAGAAACTTAAGTGGCAAATGACAATACTCACCACTATTCAGGTTCAATGAAACTAGCAAATGTTTTCCCAATGTAGGATAATATAGATGCCAATAGCTACTCCCTCCGTCCCAAAATAAGTGTCTTAACTTTGTATTAATTTTAGTAGAAAATTATACTAAACTTGAGACAGTTATTTTGAGATGGAGGGAGTATTATGAATTTATGATTAATATCAAGATACATAGCACTCGACATGTGGAAATCAAATAACACTTTCAGATATAAAATATTTTGACAATATAGTTTTAGTGCAGTTGTTCTCACTTCTCATGCTGAATATACCAATACCAATACAGGGACAAGAAATTACCTGTAATGTAGAAATTTCTGTAGGGATAATAGGTCCTGCTAGAAATGCAACGTCTTCGTGTTTTAAAAAGATTTGTGAACCGCGTGGACTCAAGCTGGAGCATGTAGTCCCCGAAAAACGTAGATAGAAAAATCGCATTGGTGTCCTCATCGTACCCCTGCATCACAATAGCATTCTGCCCCATTTCTGGTCGTGGTGAAAAGAGCCCGTCTAGTTGAATGGTTTTCTGCAGCTCCCATCCAACAACACCATCGCAGTTAGATTTCCTCTCCCACAATTGGATGATCTTGCTTACATAATCCGTGTCTGACAAAACAGCAAGGCCCAGGCCACTATGCTCTGTTCGTACCGCGTAAAAGGACCAGTAGTGGTCGGGAGCTCCATGTAGAATCGGATGAGCGTCTGCTGGCTTCTGGGTCACCGCAAGGCTGTGATTTCGAAAATCAAACTCCAGGATGGCACCTCCAGACATAAGCCAGCAAAATGAATTCCTAAGCAGGACGCTGGGGTTTGCAATGCAAGTCGAAGTCGAATGTTCAGTCTCTACTGAAACAATATCCCCCCACACACCAGACTCTGACTCATAGAGGCATGCAAAATGGCGTGTGCCGGTAGAATCACTGCGCACCAAGGCCAATCTAAATGGGGTGAACCGGCAGTCACCGTGCACATGCCCATCTTGGCCGCCGCCGGCGGCGCACATCACCGCAGCGTTCTGGACGGACTTCCACCCCGGTGGAAACCCGACGCGGCGCTGGTGGCCCGTGAGGGGATCCCACACGACGACCTCGCGGCGCGCCCGGCAGATGAGGAGGGCGAGGCCGTGGCGGCAGCCGAGAAACTCCCAGCCCTCGCCCAGGCTCCATGGCGCGGAGAAGCGCGCGGGTGGGATGCGGTCCCGCTCGCCCGTCGCCGTGGGGTTGAAGATGGGCGGCTTGTCTACGCGGTATTCCTTGTCGAAGAAGCCGAGCAGTGGCGGTGGGTTGTTCCGGCCGTGGTGCTCGCGCAAGCGGCGGCGGAAGCCGGGGTCGGCGAGGATGCGGCGCCAGCGCGTGCACACGAGGGATGCGCGCGGGAGGGAGGAGGGCTGCGGAGGGAGGCGGAGGAGGATCTCCTCGAGGATCTCTTCGAGGACGACGCCGCCGTCCAGCGCGGGCGCCGGCGAGATCCGGCTCATTCCGGCGGCGAGGCTAGGGTTTGGGACTCTCTGGCTGCAGGCTGCGTCGAGTCGAGTGGAATGGAGGCGGGGGAGAATTTCTCTTTTTTTTTCTTTAGAAAGAAGAGGCGGAGCAGAATTTCATTTCAAAAGAGAAAGTAATAAAATCTTTGTACTCCCAAGTTGTACTAAAGCTGCCTTAAAGTAATATATACACTATCTTTTTTCATTAATACACAAAGAATGCGTATCATTTCATTGATTGAAGGAAATATAATTTAGTAGAGAGGTACAACACATGGCACAAACGAGGAAGGCGTGGACGCATCCGAAGTAGAGAAAGGGATCCTCGATGCGAACAAAGGATACAACACAGCAGAATCTAACAATCCCGAAACTAGAGGGGCATAACGAACTAGCATGACGTCAACATCTACAAACCCAACACCGGAGACACCGCAAAGCAAGCAAGATAACACCCATAAAAAGGTTAACGACGTCGTGACGTCGCCGCCATCAGATCCGAAGAACCGGATCTAGGGTTTCCCTGGTGCTCGAAGAGGGGAACAAATAAAGGCCATGGCAGAGCCTCCAAGAAGGGAAACAACACCCGCGAGTGTCTTCGCTGCCAGCAATGGCAAGCCGGTCAGAGCTTTCGTCTGGGTCTGAGTCTGAGCAATTCCATAGCCGCAAGAACAGGGTCCGGAGATGAGGAATCCAGGTCACTGGTTGAGACCACCACCTCAGAAGGAAGGGGTGGGGATGTGCTTGCCGACGGAGGGTGGCATCGGGCGCGGACGGGAACGTGAGCTTTGGATCTGGCCCAAGGACGAGGCGTGGAGGTGGACAGGGTCGAGGAGGTCATGCATTCAAATGCTCAGTGGTGCGATGCAGGATACCATACAATCTACAAAAGTTGGCCCAGAGCATGTATACCTTCAAACAAGCTCTACTGAGCCACATACAGAAGTGCCCGAAAACCATGCGAGTGACCAAGTGCATCCTAAATATATACAGAAGAGTTTATCTATTGTTGACAACCAAGTTCTCAAGGCTGGCGCTTATAGGTGGCAACGTACTGGAGCTGAACTGGTACTCTCCACTATGATGTATTGGACTTACTTTATCAAACTGTCGAAACTTGGTTCGCTGATATCATTTTAAATATTGGAATTGAAGATAAGATTGTATAAATAGATTTGTCCCGGGAAATATTTATTGAGTACTACAAAATTTCTTAGGTTTTAAACATATACTACAGAGTACAGCAGAGATTAAAGGTTAAAGACTAGCTAAGCCAATGTAAAACACGCCACTTATTTGTGAATTACGTAGTACAAGTCATGGATTTCGTTTTCTTGCCTGGTGAACTTTGTGTTTATTTATTGTTGTTCTGCCCGGATTACAAAGATTACAAGGGAATGCTCAACTTCTTTCCCCTCAATGCAAAGCTACAGGTGTCAGTCAAATTCAGAACAAAATGCAGTGTTCACTGGTTTCCATTTTCCTCAGCCAAAAGTGCTTTTACTATTGGTCCCCTGAATTACCTCCCAACTAACGGTACACCATCCTATTCGAAAGCAACTTGAACCAACAACTGACATTCACATCAAAAAGTTGAAATGCCTATGTGTTTCTGTTACAGCCACAAGCATCAGGTGTCATCAGAACATCATGATCTCGTCGCGGCAGAAATCGCCTTTGGTACCACTGCAATTTAGAGATAATGGGGGCATATCCAGCAGATGCGGTCCTTTCGCCGAAACTCTGTCCATGTAAACCAGAGCATCGCCTCGGGTGTCAGCCACAGATAATTTTTCTGCGCCACTTTCACTTGTGTCCTTAGCAATTTCTTGGTGGGTCTCAGTTTCAGATATATGCACCACATCTCCAGGTGTAGTAGGAAATACAGATCTCCAAAGTTGTTGGGCCTGCAAGTCCTTCTCCTGCTGAACTATCTTCACCAACTGCAGCAGCAAGCCGATCAACTTGTGTTCAATAGGCCTCCGTCTGTTGATCTAATATGGGGCCAACAGGCAACAACACAACATGTATGTGATCCAGGTCACTATACCGATCTTCCGCTGCGGGCACGCTATCCTTACAAAGTGTGTCAAGCTCCATTCGTAGAAGCGAATTCCATTGAAGCCGAGGAAGCGGATTATCTTACTCCACATAATTTAATGTAAAAAAAGCATGGCGATTGCCATAATATGACTTTGGTTGCGCTAGTGTGAGACATGTTTGGAACTCTAACGGCATAGAACAGAATCCTTCAGATAAAACCCTCTTTCTGCCACTTCAGAATATTAGTGAATTTACGACTTATATTTTTGCTCAATGTCTGCATGCTGTATGGTGGTGAGCTAACTTTTTTTGTTGGTTGTTTTGGTTATGGTTGTCACAGGGCTTTGCATATTCAGATATCTATGCAAAATGGCAAGCAAAACTCGATAATGATTGCTCTTCTCTAAAATAACTTGCTGTTGTATACTATTATCAAACAATTTTAGCATCAAGCTGTGCTGCAAAATTCTCAACTTTTGCCTCAGACAGACACTAGTGCTGAATCGGGATTTAGCACCGGTTCGTAAGGGCCTTTAGTGCCGGTTTCCCCTTTAGTGTTGGGGAACGTAGTAATTTCAAAAAAAATCCTACGTACACGCAAGATCATGGTGATGCATAGCAACGAGAGGGGAGAGTGTGTCCACGTACCCTAGGGGGGAGTCCAACTCCCACCGGGAGTAGGATTCCCCCCTTTCCTATTTGGAGAGGGAGAGGGAAGGAAGAGGAAGGAGGGAGGAAGGAAAGGGGAGCCGGCCCCCTTCCCAATTCGGATTGGGCTTGGGGGGGGGGGGGCGCCCCCTCCCTTGCTCCTTTCCCCTCCTTTCCACTAAGGCCCATTAAGGCCCATATACCTCCCGGGGGGTTCCGATAACCTCCCGGAGCTCCGGTATTGTCCCAATCTCACCCGGAACCTTTCCGGTGTCCAAATATAGTCGTCCAATATATCGATCTTTATGTCTCGAGCATTTTGAGACTCCTCGTCATGTCCGTGATCACATCCGGGAATCCGAACAACCTTCGGTACATCAAAACACATAAACTCATAATATAACAGTCATCTTACTTTAAGCGTGCGGACCCTACGGGTTCGAGAACTATGTAGACATGACCGAGACACGTCTCCGGTCAATAACCAATAGCGGAATCTGGATGCTCATATTGGCTCCTACATATTCTACGAAGATCTTTATCGGTCAAACCGCATAAGAACATACGTTGTTCCCTTTGTCATCGGTATGTTACTTGCCCGAGATTCGATCGTCGGTATCTCAATACCTAGTTCAATCTCGTTACCGACAAGTCTCTTTACTCGTTACGTAATGCATCATCTCGCAACTAACTCATTAACTACATTGCTTGCAAGGCTTATAGTGATGTGCATTACCGAGAGGGCCCACAGATACCTCTCTGACAATCGGAGTGACAAATCCTAATCTCGAAATACGCCAACCCAAAATGTACCTTCGGAGACACATGTAGAGCACTTTTATAATCACCCAGTTACGTTGTGACGTTTGGTAGCACACAAAGTGTTCCTCCGGTTAGCGGGAGTTACATAATCTCATAGTCATAGGAACATGTATAAGTCATGAAGAAAGCAATAGCAACATACTAAACGATCAAGTGTTAAGCTAACGGAATGGGTCAAGTCAATCACATCATTCTCCTAATGATGTGATCCCGTTAATCAAATGACAACTCATGTCTATGGTTAGGAAACTTAACCATCTTTGATTTACGAGCTAGTCAAGTAGAGGCATATTAGTGACACTATGTTTGTCTATGTATTCACACATGTATTATGTTTCCGGGTAATACAATTATAGCATGAATAATAAACATTTATCATGATATGAGGAAATAAATAATAACTTTATTATTGCTTCTAGGGCATATTTCCTTCATTTAGTACCGGTTCGACACGAACCGATACTAAAGTGCCACCACGTGGCACGAGCCAGGCCCGGGTGCGGGGAGACAATTAGTACCGGTTGGTAACTCCAACCGGTACTACAAGGTTTGGGGGGTTTTGGATTCATGATTTCTTTTTTACTTTAATTTTATGTTTTCTATTTAATTCTTTTTCATTTGCTGGTATTTTACGATACTGCATATTGTACACGTTATGCACAGATATATAAATATAATTTCTCATAGAACCGATCATATATATATATATATATATATATATATATATATATATATATATATATATATATCATCCAATGTCTCACCACCATTCACACATACACATGTATATATATACAATTTGGTATATACAATTTCTCCTACATGGAGACATTACTGCCGTAGCGGGTAATGGAATTCTCCTGTGGGCTCTATGACATGGTCGACCAAAATCCCGCTATTTCCTCTGCAATTGCTTGTACGCGATCCTTTGGTAGGAGCTTGTCCCTCACCTCATCAAACTTTTAAGAAGGAGATCATTAATATGCATGTATTAGTCGTTTTGTGTGATTAGATATCGATAATGATGTAAAAATTGTAAATAGTGTTCTGGCAAACATACCCATAGCTGTCTATCAGATTTGCTCCTTTCGGACGCCATCATGCGAATGTTCTCGCAAACATAGTATGCACATAAATCAGTCCCCGGCGCCTGCTTCATGGCCTTTACGAGAATAGAATTCAATCAGATGATAATTAATCAAGCATGATAATTAATAGTATTGAAACTAGAATTAAAGATATGGTAGCTAGCTATAGTACTACTTAATTACTTACCCTGGGTCGAAACCAATACAGATTTTCTTTGAACTGGCCTGGAACATCTTTGATGAACTTTCGCCAAGCCCTGCCCACCGGCAAAGAAAATGAATAAATGAGTTATTAATTATTTTATATCAGCAAATGACGAACTAAAGAGGCCGACATATAGTTCAATAATGATTGGAATTAATTACCTGTTAACTATACCCTTCACGATTGAGTAGTCTTTAGGTTCTTTAAGCAGCGAGTCCAGTACTTCAACTGTTACTTCATCAACTTTAATGATTAACAAGATCCAGTGGTACCTACATGCGCATACGTTTGCATGTATAAATTAAGCGGGCATGTGCATAACACTCATCAACTAACCCTAAACCCTATGGACTTATTAACATCCAGTTAGTAAACAAAAACAGAATTTGTAGTACAAGACAGTGTGACTCACTCGAAGTTGTAAGGAAGTAGTATATCTGGATTGGTATTGAGGCGCTTCAAGAACTCTAGCATGTTATTCTCTACTTCTTGTTTACACCATTCCAATTTCTATATGTGTTCATTAATGGTATTTGGGTCAATGAACCCAATGCCATAGCGTCCAGCTTTTCTCATTTCGTACATCCTCATCCTCCATAGTACCACAGAAAAGAATATAGTGACGATAATTATGTTGGAAATATGCCCTAGAGGCAATAATAAAATGGTTATTATTATATTTCCTTGTTCATGATAATTGTCTATTGTTCATGCTATAATTGTGTTATCCGGAAATCGTAATACATGTGTGAATACATAGACCACAACATGTCCCTAGCGAGCCTCTAGTTGACTAGCTCGTTGATCAATAGATGGTTACGGTTTCCTGACCATGGACATTATATGTCATTGATAACGGGATCACATCATTAGGAGAATGATGTGATGGACAAGACCCAATCCTAAGCATAGCACAAGATCGTGTAGTTCGTTTGCTAGAGCTTTTCTAATGTCAAGTATCATTTCCTTAGACCATGAGATTGTGCAACTCCCGGATACCGTAGGAGTGCTTTGGGTGTACCAAATGCCACAACGTAACTGGGTGGCTATAAAGGTGCACTACAGGTATCTCCGAAAGTGTTTGTTGGGTTGGCACGAATCGAGACTGGGATTTGTCACTCCGTAGGGATCACATCATTAGGAGAATGATGTGATGGACAAGACCCAATCCTAAGCATAGCACAAGATCGTGTAGTTCGTTTGCTAGAGCTTTTCTAATGTCAAGTATCATTTCCTTAGACCATGTGATTGTGCAACTCCCGGATACCGTAGGAGTGCTTTGGGTGTACCAAACGTCACAACGTAACTGGGTGGCTATAAAGGTGCACTACAGGTATCTCCAAAAGTGTCTGTTGGGTTGGCACGAATCGAGATTGGGATTTGTCACTCCGTATGACGGAGAGGTATCTCTGGGCCCACTCGTTAATGCATCATCATAATGAGATCAATGTGACTAAGTAGTTGGTCACGGGATCATGCATTATGGAATGAGTAAAGTGACTTGCCAGTAACGAGATTGAACGAGGTATTGGGATACCGACGATCGAATCTCGGGCAAGTAACGTACCGATTGACAAAGGGAATTATATACATGATTGCTTTAATCCTCGACATCGTGGTTCATCCGATGAGATCATCATGGAACATGTGGGAGCCAACATGGGTATCCAGATCCCGATGTTGGTTATTGGCCGGAGAGTTGTCTCGGTCATGTCTGCATGGTTCCCGAACCCGTAGGGTCTACACACTTAAGGTTCGATGATGCTAGGGTTATAAGGAAGATTTGTATGTAATTACCGAATGCTGTTCGGAGTCCCGGATGAGATCCTGGATGTCACGAGGAGTTCCGCAATGGTCCGGAGGTGAAGATTTATATATGGGAAGTCATCATACGGTCGCCGAAAATATTCAGGGGTATACCGGTATTGTACCGGGACCACCGGAGGGGTTCCGGGGGTCCACCGGGAGGGTCCACCTGCCCCGGAGGGCCTTATGGGCTGTAGGTGGAAGGGAACCAGCCCCAAGTGGGCTGGGCGCCAACCCCTAGGGCCCATGCGCCACGGTTGGGGGACCCTAAAGGGGGCGCCCCCTTGGCTTGGGGGGCAAGCCCCCTCCCCCTTGGCCGCCGCCCCCCCTCTAGATCCCATCTAAAGGGGTCGGCCCCCTTCCCCCTTCTCCCTATAAATAGAGGGGCGAGGGTAGGGCTGCAACACAACATGCAAGGCGCAGCCCCTCCCCTCCCCAACACCTCTCCTCCGCAAGAGCTTGGCGAAGCCCTGCCGGAGAACTGTCACTCCATCACCACCACGTCGTCGTGCTGCTGTTGGAGCCCTCTTCCTCAACCTCTCCCTCCTCCTTGCTGGATCAAGGCGCAGGAGATGTCACCGGGCTGCACGTGTGTTGAACGCGGAGGTGCTGTTGTTCGGCGCTTAGATCGGAGTCCACCGCGATCTAAATCGCTTCAAGTACGACTCCTTCATCCACGTTCTTGGAACGCTTCCGTCTCGCGATCTTCAAGGGTATGAAGATGCACTCCCCTCTCTCTCGTTGCTAGTTACTCCATAGATTGATCTTGGTGATGCGTAGAAAATTTTAATTTCTGCAACGATCCCCAACAGTGGCATCATGAGCTAGGTCTATGCGTAGTTTCTATGCACGAGTAGAACACAAGTTGTTGTGGGCGTCGATTTTGTCAATTTACTTGCTGTTACTAGTCTTATCTTGATTCGGCGGCATCATGGTATGAAGCGGCCCGGACCGACCTTACACGTACACTTACGTGATACAGGTTCCACCGACTGACATGCACTAGTTGCATAAGGTGGCTAGCGGGTGTCTGTCTCTCCCAGGATCGGATTCGATGAAAAGGGTCCTTATGAAGGGTAAATAGAAATTGGCATATCACGTTGTGGTTTTGCCGTAGGAAAGAAACGTTCTTGCTAGAAACCTATAGCAGCCACGTAAAAAAATTTGCAACAACAATTAGAGGACGTCTAACTTGTTTTTTTTGACAGAAAGACTGTAAGGGAGGCCCCTACAGTATAATTGGTGCAACATACCCAAATTGCAAGTACCGTGCCTTGAACCTGGGTTGGTGGGAAGGCATCAGCCCCTTTCCACCACTAGGCTATGCCTTAGTCAGCATATGTCGTGTGATGTGATATGGCCAAAAGGATGTGATGAATGATATATGTGATGTATGAGATTGATCATGTTCTTGTAATAGGAATCACGACTTGCATGTCGATGAGTATGACAACCGGCAGGAGCCATAGGAGTTGTCTTAATTTTTTTATGACCCGCGTGTAAACATAAACGTCATGTAATTACTTTACTTTATTGCTAAATCATTAGCCATAGTAGTAGAAGTAATAGTTGACGAGACAACTTCATGAAGACACGATGATGGAGATCATGATGATGGAGATCATGGTGTCATTGCGGTGACGATGATGATCATGGCGCCCCGAAGATGGAGATCAAAAGGAGCAAAATGATATTGGCCATATCATGTCACTATTTGATTGCATGTGATGTTTATCATGTTTTACATCTTATTTGCTTAGAACGACGGTAGCTTAAATAAGATGATCCCTCGCAATAATTTCAAGAAAGTGTTCCCCCTAACTGTGCACTGTTGCGAAGGTTCGTTGTTTCGAAGCACCACGTGATGATCGGGTGTGATAGATTCTAACGTTCGAATACAACGGGTGTAAGCCAGATTTACACGCAATACACTTAGGTTGACTTGACGAGCCTAGCATGTACAGACATGGCCTCGGAACACGGAAGACGGAAAGGTCGAACATGAGTCGTATAGAAGATACGATCAACATGAAGATGTTCACCGATGATGACTAGTCCATCTCACGTGATGATCGGACACGACCTAGTTGACTCGGATCATGTATCACTTAGATGACTAGAGGGATGTCTATCTGAGTGGGAGTTCATTAAATAATTTGATTAGATGAACTTAATTATCATGAACATAGTCTAAAATCTTTACAATATGTCTTGTAGATCAAAATGGCCCACGCTAATGTTGTCCTCAACTTCAACGCGTTCCTAGAGAAAACCAAGCTGAAAGACGATGGTAGCAACTATACAGACTGGGTCCGGAACTTGAGGATCATCCTCATAGCTGCCAAGAAAGCATATGTCCTTGAAGCACCGCTAGGTGAAGCACCAGTCCCAGCAAACCAAGACGTTATGAACGCTTGACAGTCCCGTGTTGATGATTACTCCCTGGTTCAGTGCGGCATGCTTTATAGCTTAGAACCGGGGCTCCAAAAGAGTTTCGAGCAGCACAGAGCATATGAGATGTTCCAAGAGCTGAAAATGGTTTTCCAAGCTCATGACCGGGTCGAGAGATATGAAGTCTCCGACAAGTTCTATAGTTGTAAGATGGAGGAGAATAGTTCTGTCAGCGAGCACATACTCAAAATGTCTGGGTTGCACAACCGCTTATCTCAGCTGGGAGTTAATCTCCCGGATGATGCGGTCGTTGACAGAATCCTTCAGTCGCTCCCACCTAGCTACAAGAGCTTTGTGATGAACTTCAATATGCAGGGGATGGAAAAGACCATTCCTGAGGTATGTTCAATGCTGAAATCAGCGGAGGTGGAGATCAAAAAGGAACATCAAGTGTTGATGGTGAATAAAACCACTAAGTTCAAGAAAGGCAAGGGTAAAAAGGGCTTCAAGAAAGACGGCAAGGGAGTTGCCGCGCCCGGTAAGCAAGCTGCCGGGAAGAAGCCAAAGAATGGACCCAAGCCGGAGACTGAGTGTTTTTATTGCAAGGGAAGTGGTCACTGGAAGCGGAACTGCCCCAAGTACTTAGCGGACAAGAAGGCCGGCAACACCAAAGGAGTTGCGGAATAAGCGGAGACTGGCGAAGGACGAGGTGGCGTTGCGCGTCGGGAATGGTTCCAAGGTCGATGTGATCGCCATCGGCACGCTACCTCTACATTTACCTACGACACCATTGAGATTTTGCTTAAGCCTTCGACACCATTTGTCATGATGCATTGATTGTGATTATGCGAAACATGGGCTTCAATGATAAGTGGCTTGGTTGGATTAATTGCATTTTTGCTTCGGGGAAATCTGCTGTCCTCTTGAATGGCGTACCGGGAAGACAATTCCATTGCAAGTGTGGGGTCCGCCAAGGTGACCCTTTGTTCCCCCTAATCGTTGTCCTAGCTGCAGATTTATTACAAGCTGCTATTAATGATGCTTTTGCCAAAGACCTCATCAAGTTACCCTTCCCATGCGCTACACAAAAATATTACCCGGTCATTCAATATGCGGACGACACTATCCTTGCAATGCCAGCTTGTCCTCTACAGGCTACAACTATCAAAACTATTCTGTCGGATTACGTCACCTCTATTGGACTCAAAATCAATTCCATAAATCCACCCTTATCCCGATCAACTGTGATGAGGCACTTTATACCAACTTGGCGAGTATTTTTGGCTGTGTGGTGGGAAAGATGCCTTTTACCTACTTAGGCCTTCCTTTGGGGACTACTAAACCTACCATTCATGATCTCATCCCTTTGGTCTGTCGACTAGAATGAAGACTCTCAGCAACACTTAATATGATCTCATATGGCGGCAAGTTATCACTGCTCAACTCGGTCATTACCTCGCTCCTAATCTACGCCATGTGTACACTTAAACTCCCAGCATGTATCATTGAACTCCTTGACAAGATTCGCAGCTAATTTTTATTGAAAAAGAAAAATGATCAAGGTGACAATTGTACATCTCTGGCTGCTTTGGTCATGGTTTGCAAACCTTAGAAATGTGGTTGTTTGGGGTATTAAACCTGAAAATCCGTAACGAGGCCTTGCTTCTCAAATTTCTTCATAAGTTCTACAACCACTGGGACCTGCCCTGGGTTGAGTTGATTTGGAATACCTACTACACCTCCAAGATACCCCATGCTACCGATCCCTGTGGCTCCTTCTGGTGGCGAGATATCTCTAAGCTAATGCCCACTTATAGGGGAATCACGATGATCAATGTAAGTAGCGGAGCAACCACCCTCTTCTGGAAAGACATGTGGCTGGATGAGATCCTAGCCGAAACTCATCCACGTGCTTTCTCGTTTGCTAAAGATGAAGACATATCTGTTCGTTCGTTCCTCGGGGCCAGCAGTCTGCGGGAAATGTTTCATTTGCCACTTCCGGAACAGGCCCATGCAGAGACCAGAAATCTGCAAAACATTATTTTGGACGTTCAGCTGGCTAGCCAATCCACACATGATGACTGGACATACACCTGGGGATCCACCCACTACACAGCCAACAAATTCTATGTGTTTTTCTTCAGAGATGTCCAACCTCACCCGGCCTACTCATGGTTATGGAAGTCCAAAACAACTATGAAGATCAAAGTTTTTGGTTGGTTACTACTTTCCTGTGCTTAACACTGTAAATATGCTCAAACGACGTCACTTCAACATTGGTAACACGTTTGGATGTCTGCTTTGCCCAACATGCATGGATGAAACAGTGGAGCATCTTTTCTTTGAATGCCCTTTTAGTTTAAATTGCTGGGCCAAGCTTGGAATGCAAGGAGCTACTCAAGGTAATAGGCTGGATTGGGTGGCATCTGCCAAGACCGCATGGAATAGGCCACTATTTGTGGAAATCCTTCTCCAATCCGCTTGGAGCATTTGGAAGGAAAGGAACAACAAGCACTTGGAGGAATTACCCCTTCCACAACCTCTTGGCTCTCTAGACTTAAAGAAGACCTGTCCCTCCTCACTTATAGGGTGGGAGATAAGAATAAACCCTTCTTGCTTTCATACTTAGCTACTTTGTAACTTAGCACTTTACCCCCCCCCTCCTCCACCCACAAAGTGGGATGGCCCTGTAACATACAGACCATGTACAGTTGCTAATTCTTTAATTTAATTGCAGTAGGAGCCTCTCCTACTGTTTTAGTGGTTAAAAAAAACATTTACCTACAGGATTAGTTTTAAACCTCAATAATTGTTATTTAGTACCAGCTTTGAGCATGAACATTGTATCTGGATCTCGTTTAATACGAGATGGCTACTCATTTAAATCTGAGAATAATGGTTGTTCTATTTATATGAGAGACATGTTTTATGGTCATGCCCCACTGGTCAATGGTTTATTCTTATTGAATCTCGAACGAGATGTTACACATATTCATAGTGTGAATACCAAAAGATGTAAGGTTGATAATGATAGTCCCACATATTTGTGGCACTGCCGCCTTGGTCACATTGGTGTCAAACGCATGAAGAAGCTCCATGCAGATGGACTTTTGGAGTCTCTTGATTACGAATCATTTGACACGCGTGCGAACCATGCCTCATGGGTAAAATGACCAAGACTCCGTTCTCCGGAACAATGGAGCGAGCAACCAACTTATTGGAAATCATACATATTGATGTGTGCGGTACAATGAGCGTTGAGGCTCGCGGTGGCTATCGTTATGTTCTCACCCTCACTGATGATTTAAGTAGATATAGGCATGTCTACTTGATGAAACACAAGTCTGAGACATTTGAAAAGTTCAAGGAATTTTAGAGTGAGGTTGAAAATCAACGTGTCAGGAAAATAAAATTCTTACGATCAGATCGTGGAGGGGAATATTTGAGTCACGAATTTGGCACACACTTAAGGAAATGTGCAATCGTTTCACAACTCACGCCGCCTGGAACACCTCAGCGTAATGGTGTGTCCGAACGTCGTAATCGCACTCTATTGGATATGGTGCGATCTATGATGTCTCTTACCGATCTACCGCTCTCATTTTTGGGCTATGCTTTAGAGACTGCCGCATTCACTTTAAATAGGGCTCCGTCAAAATCCGTTGAGACGACACCGTATGAATTATGGTTTGGGAAGAAACCTAAGCTGTCATTTCTAAAAGTTTGGGGATGCGATGCTTATGTCAAGAAACTTCAACCTGAAAAGCTCGAACCCAAGTCAGAAAAATGCGTCTTCATAGGATACCCTAAGGAAACCATTGGGTATACCTTCTGTTGGCGAACGAAGTAATTTCAAAAAAATTCCTACGCACACGCAAGATCATGGTGATGCATAGCAACGAGAGGGGAGAGTGTTGTCTACGTACCCTTGTAGGCCGAAAGCGGAAGCGTTAACACAACTCGGTTGATGTAGTCGTACGTCTTCACGATCCAACCGATCAAGTACCGAACGTACGGCACCTCCGAGTTCAACACACGTTCAGCCCGATGACGTCCCTCGAACTCCGATCCAGCTGAGTGTTGAGGGAGAGTTTCGTCAGCATGTTGGCGTGGTGACGATATTGATGTTCTACTGACGCAGGGCTTCGCCTAAGAACCACTACAGTATTATCGAGGTGGACTATGGTGGAGGGGGGCACCGCACACGGCTAAGAGATCAATGGTCAATTGTTGTCTATGGGGTGCCCCTGCCCCCGTATATAAAGGAGCAAGGGGGAGGAGGTGCGGCCAGGCTTGGGGCGCGCCAGGAGGAGTCCTACTCCTACCGGGAGTAGGACTCCCCCCCTTTTCCATGTTGGACTAGGACTTGGGGGGAAAGAGGAGAGAGAGGGGAAAGGAAAGGGGGGGCGCCGCCCCCCCTCCTTGTCCAATCCCTTGAACTTGTCGAAAACCTTTTGCGACAAGTCGAGCTTTGTAGACAGTAACATTACCGTCAGCGTCAGTCTTCTTCTTGAAGATCCATTTATTTTCAATTGCTTGCCGATCATCGGGCAAGTCAACCAAAGTCCACACTTTGTTCTCATACATGGATCCCATCTCAGATTTCATGGCCTCAAGCCATTTTGCGGAATCTGGGCTCACCATCGCTTCTTCATTGTTCATAGGTTCATCATGGTCTAGTAACATGACTTCCAGAACAGGATTACCGTACCACCCTGGTGCGGATCTTACTCTGGTTGATCTACGAGGTTCAGTAACAACTTGATCTGAAATTCCATGATCATCATCATTAACTTCCTCGCTAATTGGTGTAAGTGTCACAGGAACAGATTTCTGTGATGAGCTACTTTCCAATAAGGGAGCAGGTACAGTTACCTCATCAAGTTCTAATTTCCTTCCACTCACTTCTTTCGAGAGAAACTCCTTCTCTAGAAAGGATCCATTCTTAGCAACGAATGTCTTGCCTTCAAATCTGTGATAGAAGGTGTACCCAACAATTTCCTTTGGGTATCCTATGAAGACACATTTCTCCGATTTGGGTTCGAGCTTATCAGGTTGAAGCTTTTTCACATAAGCTTCGCAGCCCCAAACTTTCAGAAACGACAACTTTGGTTTCTTGCCAAACCACAGTTCATAAGGCGTCGTCTCAATGGATTTTTATGGTGCCCTATTTAATGTGAATGCGGCCGTCTCTAAAGCATAACCCCAAAACGATAGCGGTAATCAGTAAGAGACATCATAGATCGCACCATATCAAGTAAAGTACGATTATGATGTTCGGACACACCATTACGCTGTGGTGTTCCGGGTGGCGTGAGTTGCGAAACTATTCCGCATTGTTTCAAATGTAGACCAAACTCGTAACTCAAATATTCTCCTCCACGATCAGATTGTAGAAACTTGATTTTCTTGTTACGATGATTTTCAACTTCACTCTGAAATTCTTTGAACTTTTCAAATGTTTCAGACTTATGTTTCATTAAGTAGATATACCCATATCTACTCAAATCATCTGTGAAGGTGAGAAAATAACGATATCCGCCACGAGCCTCAACATTCATTGGACCACATACATCTGTATGTATGATTTCCAACAAATCTGTTGCTCTCTCCATTGTACCGGAGAACGGCGTTTTAGTCATCTTGCCCATAAGGCACGGTTCGCAAGTACCAAGTGATTCATAATCAAGTGGTTCCAAAAGTCCATCAGTATGGAGTTTCTTCATGCGCTTTACACCGATATGACCCAAACGGCAGTGCCACAAATAAGTTGCACTATCATTATCAACTCTGCATCTTTTGGCTTCAACATTATGAATATGTGTATCACTACTATCGAGATTCATCAAAAATAGACCACTCTTCAAGGGTGCATGAACATAAAAGATATTACTCATATAAATAGAACAACCATTATTCTCTGATTTAAATGAATAACCGTCTCGCATCAAACAAGATCCAGATATAATGTTCATGCTCAATGCTTGCACCAAATAACAATTATTTAGGTCTAATACTAATCCCGAAGGTAGATGTAGAGGTAGCATGCCGACCGCGATCACATCGACTTTGGAACCATTTCCCACGTGCATCGTTACCTCGTCCTTGGCCAGTGTTCGCTTAATCATAGTGTAAGTGCATATTTATCCCTTAAGTGTTTTGGTGATTGATGACGATACTTTTGCGGACTAATCGTATGCCTTGAGTTTCTCAGATGTTTCATCACTAGGCACGAGACGATTCGGTGCCCCTCGGAGACTATTGAAGACAGCGTCGTTCTACGTTTCTTTTTGGTGGATTTGAGTCGTAGGAGAGCCGTACTATTAAGAGGGGGTCCGCGTCGGAAAGGTTTGGGTGGAATCAACACGTACACTTGTTCTTCCTTTCCTTGCACTTTGGAGCATCTTCCCGTTGTCATAGTTGTGCATAAATCCAACGGCTACTGCTATTCTTGCGGTAGTACTGCTCTAGGGTGCGGTAGTACCGCAAGTTCCAGCGGTAGTACCGCTGGGGGTCACGGTAGTACCTCTCCCCAGGAGTCGTAGTACCGCAACTCCTAGGCCTTGTGCTGCTCCGGTACGGTAGTAGGCGCGGATGTAATTTTTTACATCCGCTCCCACACGGTAGTACCGCTTCGCCAGCAGCGGTAGTACCGCTGAGTGGACACGGTAGTACCGCTCTCTTGGAGCCGTAGTACCGTGGCCCTCATGCCCATACCCGTTCTGCGCGCGGTAGTAGGAGCGGATGTAATTTTTACATCCGCGCCTCCGGTGAATCTGCGCCTCGGTAGCGGTAGTACCGCGTCGGGTTTTCGCCTGAGTTCTTTTCAGCGGAAGTAGGCACGGATGTAATTTATTTCATCCGCGCTCTTCAGAGGCTGGGCTTGCCTGCTTATGCGGTAGTACCGCAAGGGTGCTTGTGATAGTACCGCACCAGCGGTAATCTTGCGCTCGGTCGAAACCGATCCCAGCTCTGCTTCTTCTTCTTGGTAGTACCATGGCCTTCCATGGTAGTACCGCGTGGCCGCGCGGTAGTACCGCGTTTTCGGAGCGGTAGTACCGCGTGTCGCGGGCTGAATTAGAGGATAACGGTTGGATCTTTTCTCCGAGTATAAAAGGTGTGTCTCCTACCTCTAGTTGACCACCTCTTCCATCTCTAAGCTCCATTGTTGCTCCAACCTCCATTTTGGCCCGATCTCTCTCCCTAGCCAATCAAACTTGTTGATTTGCTCGGGATTGGGTGACAAGGGCCCGATCTACACTTCCACCAAGAGACTTTTGATTCCCCCCACTTATACCTTGCGGATCTTGTTACTCTTGGGTGTTTGAGCACCCTAGACGGTTGACGTCACCGTGGAGCCATATTCCATTGTGGTGAAGCTTCGTGGTGTTGTTGGGAGTCTCCAATTAAGTTGTGGAGATTGCCCCAACCTTGTTTGTAAAGGTTCGGTTTCCGCCTTCAAGGGCACCAATAGTGGAATCATGGCTCTTGCATTGTGCGAGGGCGTGAGGAGATTACGGTGGCCCTAGTGGCTTCTTGGGGAGCACTGTGCCTCCACACCGCTCTAACGGAGACGTACTTCCCCTCAAAAGGAAGGAACTTCGGTAACACATCCTCGTCTCCACCGGCTCCACTCTTGGTTATCTTATCCCTTTACTCGTGCAAGCTTATTTGTGTTTCTATCTTTGCTTGCTCTTGTTCTTGTGTTGATTGCATCATATAGGTTGTCCACCTAGTTGCACTTCTAGACAACCTTTATTATTGCAAAGTTTAAATTGGTAAAGAAAAGCTTAAAAATTGTTAGTTGCCTATTCACCCCCCCCCCTCTAGTCAACTATATCGATCCTTTCAATTGGTATCAGAGCCTCGTCTCTTTTAAGGACTTTACCGTCCGAAGAGTATGGTTGACGTCGTAGATGATGTGGGGGAGCACTCCGGTGCGAATCCGATATCATCTACGGGAGATGGGGGTACCTCGATCTCTCGTGAGGAATTCAATGTGGCGTTGGACACATTGAAAACCTCCATGACGACCGAGGTCAAGGACATGTTTAAGGAATTCCTAGAAGGGCTTAAACTTTCCACCGCACCCGTGAAAGTGGGTGATCCCGCCAACATGGGAGCGGATGCTAACTCCGATAAGGGGGAAGCTACTAGTGAGAAAGCCCCATTGTCTAGTGGTAAGAATGGCACCGGAATCTTCGCCCATGTGCAACCTCCTCCCGTTTATGGTGGATCGATTCCTTCCACTCATTTGAATCATGCCGGTCCACCACCTAAGATTGATAAAAAGGAGGATTTTGATTCTTGGGTTTATCGTTTTAAGCGTCATTTAAATCATGTGAACACTAACCTTTGGAGAATCATTGAAGAAGGTTTCTATCCGCATGACTCGAGCAACTTCTCTCCTAGAGAAGTCGTGGACCATCAATTCAATGAGAATGCTCTCTTCATCATCCAAGAAGCAATCCTTCCCGAAGACCTCCCTCATCTCCGGCCCTACTCCCTTGCCAAAGATGCTTGGCTCAAGGTGGTTTATCTTTATCGAGGAAGCGCAAGCATTCAACGTTCCAATTATGAAGTGGTCCAAGATGAAGCCGATGAGTTTGCAATGAAAGAAGAAGAAGAACCTCGTGAGCTCTATCGGAGAGTAACCAAGCTTGCAGTCTCCCTCCGGGATCATGGAAGTAAGGACACGGATGACAACTGGATCAAGCGAAAATTCCTCAAGGCAATGATGCCCTACCACAAAGCCATGTCCTCCGTCATCCGTCAACGGCCGGACTTCCACACCCTGTCCTCAAGTGATGCGTTGGATGAGTTTGTGGCTATGAGCATATTGGACAAGACCGCCGACAAAGCGGTGCTTCGCTCCCAAAGAGCAAAGAAGCCCAACCTCGCTTTGAAGGCCAAGATTTGTGTCGAAGAAGATGGAGAGGAGGAAGAAGAAGAGAGCAACCTCGAAGATCTGAGTATGACTATCATGAACACATGGCCCTTGCTTCAAGAAAATTTTGGAGCAAGAAGAACTCAAGGCCCAACTTCAACAAGAGCAACTCAAGTGGCGCAAGGGGCAAGCATCGAGTGAGGACTTGCTTCAATTGTGGCAATGTGAGTTACTTTGTTGCCGAGTGCCCATATGAGAAGAGGAAAGACAATGGTGGCAAGCTCATCCGTAAGGCCAAGGCCAAGTCTTTCCCCAACAAGAGCAAATTCACCAAGAAGGCTCCTCACAAAGCATTGGTGGTTCAAGAAGAGTACAATGAGGATGATGATGATGATGAAGATGGTGAGTCGGTTGCCATGGCCTCCGTTGCCATTGCAACGACTCCTCGGGTGTCTCTCTTCGATTCACCCAATGAAAGCATCACCGCCAAGTGCCTCATGGCTAAAGCCACCAACAAGGTAACCCCCAACATCAAAACTACCATCATCAATCATTCTTCTTCGATGGATTGCATTGATGAACATGAGGGGACTAATGTGGAGGAGAATGAGTTTGAGATCTTTATGGGTAAACTCAAGGGCAAATCCAAGAAGCACTTCGTTGCTCTCTTGGAACAACTTGGTGAAGCTAATGTCATGATCGAGGCTCATGAAGAAACCATATCTAAGATGGAAGGGCATAGTCGTGACTATGCCGATGAGATTTCGGATCTTTCCAATGCCCTTGAGGAAGAGTGTGGTGTTCGTTTGGCTCTTGAGGAGTCATACAACGATGATCATGCTAAATTAAAGAAAGACCTTGACCATGCTCTTGTTGTGTCCCGTGTGCTTAGCTCCGAGAAGGCAAAGCTTGGAGTTGATCTTGCTAGACTCAACAAGGAGGTTGACATCCTCGACAAGGCTCACAAGGTCTTGAAGGGTGCTCATGCTAGTCTTAAAGAGTCTCATGATCAACTCCAAGTGAAGCTAACCGAGGAGAAAGACACCTTTCCTCATATGATATTGATTGATAATGCAAATGCTACTAACCCTTGTTGTGAGCATGTGCATCTTGTTGAGGAGAATGCTAAGTTGAAGGAGCAACTTGAAAAGGGCCTTGTCACATGCATACAAGGTGAGAAGAACCTTAACGACCTTTTGAGTAATCAAAAGGAAGTTGTGGCCAAGGAGGGATTGGGTTCGCCCAAGCCCAAGAGCAAGAAGAAGAATGACAAGACCAAGCAACCTCCTCCTCTCAAGCAAACTTTTGTGAGGGAGGGAGAGGGTGCTTCCAAGAAGAAGAAGAACCATGAAAAGGGTGACAATGCCAAGAAGTACAACGTCATCCCCTTGAACATAGCCGGCGACTTTAACCCCTCATATGTGTTGCGCCGTGCTAGTGATGGGCATGTTTATGCTAAATTTGTTGGTTCTTCTTATGAGTACATTGAATGGTCTATTTGGGTTCCTAAGACCCTCGTTACTAACATCAAAGGACCCATTACTAAATGGGTACCTAAAACCAAGCATTGATTTCTTGTAGGTGTTTGCTTCCGGTGGGGGATCATGGTTGCTCGATAGTGGAGCAACGAATCATATGACTGGGAGCAAGGACTTGGTGGTGGACGTGCAAAAGATTCCATCTATGCCCACCAATGTCGAGTGGGGTGATGCCTCACATTCTAAGGTATTGGGTCTTGGCAAGGTTGTCGTTTCTCATGATCTAACGATCGAGAAAGTCATGCTTGTTGAGTCCCTTGCATACAATTTGCTTTCCGTTCGTCAACTTGCACTCATGGGCTTTGCCACCTTCTTTAACATTGATACCATGGCCCTCTTGTGGAGCAAGACTCTTAAAGTAGCCTTTGTTGGGCATGTCGAGAATGGTCTTTATGTGATAAACTTTTCGGAGCGACCCACTAAGACCGCGACATGCCTAATGGCTAAAGTTGACGTGGGATGGCTTTGGCATCACCGTTTAGCCCACGTCAATATGAGAACTTTGCAATGTCTTCTCAAGGGGGAGCATGTCCGTGGACTAACAAATGTTAGTTTTGCCAAAGATCGTGCTTGCAGTGCTTGTATCGAAGGAAAGCTTCATGAAACGGCTCATCCTCCCACGACTATCATCTACTCGAAGAGACCGTTGGAGCTCCTGCACATGGACCTCTTTGGACCTCCATCCTTTGATAGTCTTGGGGTAGAAAGTATTGCTTGGTGATTGTGGATGATTATTCAAGATACACTTGGGTATACTTCTTCAAGAGGAAGAGTGAGACTCAAAAAACTGTTATCGACTTTGCAAATGAAGCTCAACGTCAACATAATGCAAAGATCTTGACAATAAGAAGTGACAACGGCACGAGTTCAAGAACTACACCTTGGATGAGTTTCTTAGTGAAGAGGGATCAAGCATCAATATTCGGCACCATATACCCCTCAACAAAATGGTGTTGCGGAGAGGAAGAACCGGACGTTGATGGATGCGGCAAGGACCATGATGGCGGAGTTCAAGTCTCCATACAACTTTTGGGCGAAGCCATCAACACCGCATGTCATGCATCCAATCGGCTCTATCTCCGCAAAGGCTTGAACAAGACTCCTTATGAGATACTCACCGGCAACAAGCCCAATCTCAAGTATTTCCGGGTGTTCGGGTGTAAGTGCTTCATTCTCAAGAAAGGTGTTCGTTTGTCTAAATTTGAAGCTAGAGCTTTTGAGGGCATATTTGTTGGTTATGCTACAAACTCTCATGCTTACCGTGTCCTCAATAAATCCACGGGACTTATTGAGGAGACATGTAACGTGGAGTTTGATGAGAATAACGGCTCCCAAGTGGAGCAAAGTGGCACTTGTGATGTAGGTGATGAAATTCCTCCTCAAGCCATAAGAAGAATGGGTGTTGGTTTTATCCTACCCGTTGAGGAACCCCTTGTGGCGAAGGAGAAGGACAATGCTCCACTCAAGTGGAGCCATCACCAACTCAAGGCCCACACGCTCGAAGAACAAAGTGAAGGCCCTCAACCTCATGAACAAGACCAAGGGCAAGATCGTGCTCAAGACGATGGTGACACACAAAATGATGCCCAAGGTCAAGTAAACTACACCGAGCATGCTCAAGATCAAGAACAACTTCAATACAACGCTCAAGATGATCAAGTGACCCCTCCTCATCTCACTTCCGAGGAAGAATTAGAGCGTCGTGCCGCCAAGATTGCGTCCAAACTTACTACCAAAGGCCATCTCATGGAGAATGTGGTTGGAAGCCTAATGAAAGGGGTAAGCACCCGTAGACAATTGGCAAACTATTGTGAACATCATGCGTTTGTCTCTTGTGTTGAACCCCAAAAGGTCTATGAGGCGCTCGAAGACTCGGATTGGCTCAATGCCATGCATGAAGAACTCAACAATTTCGAGTACAACAAGGTGTGGAGATTGGTGCCAAGGCCATCGGGGAACCACAACGACATTGGAACCAAGTGGATCTTCAAGAACAAGCAAGATGCTCATGGGAACATCATTTGCAACAAGGCAAGATTGGTAGCACAAGGCTACTCCCAAGTCGAGGGTATCGACTACGGTGAAACCTTTGCTCCCGTTGCTCGTCTTGAATCCATTCGTTTGTTGATTGCTTATGCTGCCCATCACAAATTTAAGTTGCAACAAATGGATGTGAAAAGTGCTTTTCTTAATGGTCCTATTAATGAGTTTGTATATGTCAAGCAACCCCCCGGGTTCGAGGACCCCTACTTCCCGGATCATGTGTATCAACTCGATAAGGCACTCTATGGCCTTAAACAAGCCCCACGTGCGTGGTATGACCACCTTACCGAGTTGTTACAAGATCGTGGTTTTGAAGTGGGGCAAATCGACCCCACTCTTTTTACTAAGAAGGTCAATGGGGAGTTGTTTGTATGCCAACTATATGTTGATGATATTATCTTTGGTTCCCCTAACAAAGCTTTCAATGAGGAATTTGTCGCTCTCATGACCTCCAAGTTCAAGATGTCTTCTATGGTAGAGTTGAAGTTCTTCCTTGGTTTCGATATCAAACAAAGAAGAGAAGGAACCTTCATCAACCAAGCCAAATACACTCAAGACATGCTCAAAAGATTCAAGCTAAGTGATGTCAAGCCGGGTACTACACCAATGCCTACCAAGTGCCAACTTGACATTGATCCCAATGGTAAAGCGGTGGATCAAAAGGTATATCGCTCCATGATTGGCTCCTTGCTTTACCTTTGTGCATCTAGACCGGATATCATGTTGAGTGTGGGAACGTGTGCACGGTTTCAAGCCGCACCGAAGGAAAGCCACTATGTGTCGGTCAAGAGAATCTTTCTATATTTGGCTCATACCCCAAACTTTGGCTTATGGTACCCAAGAGGAGCAAACTTCAAGCTTGAAGGATTTACCGATTCCGATTGGGCGGGAGACAAAGTGGATAGGAAGTCCACTTCCGGAGGGTGCCAATTTCTTGGTTGCTCTTTGGTAAGTTGGTCTTCCAAGAAGCAAAGTTGTGTGTCTCTCTCATCCAGGAAGCGGAATATGTGGCGGTCGGTAGTTGTTGTGCTCAACTCCTATGGATGAGGCAAACTTTAAAGGAGTACGGTGTCATTTGTGACAAAGTGCCTCTTTGGTGTGATAATGAAAGTGCCATCAAGATTTCTCTCAACCCGGTGCAACACTTCAAGACGAAGCACATTGAGATTCGGTATCACTTCATCCGGGATCACATTAGGCGAGGGAGATCGAGCTCAAGTATGTCAACACTCATGATAACCTTGCGGATATTTTCACGAAGCCCTTGGATGAAGCAAGATTTCATGAGTTAAGGCATGAGCTAAATATCATTGATTTGAGCAATGTGACTTGAACCCGTGCACCCCCACCACACTCATCTTGTTGTCTAGTTTAGGTGTAGGCATGGACAAAGGGGAGTGTTGTTCTCTCAATGAACACTCCCTCCCCCTATCATGCATAAATAGATCAACTCTTTCACATTAGCCATTTTTGATGGTACTTGTGCTTCAAAGACGAGTTTTGGTCATGGGCCCAAGGATAATTCTTGGCGGTGCCATACCATCTAACTCAAACATAGGTGGCTTCGGCCACCACCCTCTCCTTTTGAGAGGTTGTGTCGCTTGGTGTTCGCTTGTTGTCTTTCTGCCTTTGGGTTGTGCGTGTGCTTGTGGCTTCCTTTGTGTGAAAAGTTTCCGTGCAAAGGCCTTTTCTTTTGTGTTGAAACTGGGGGTGTCTTGAGCTCGCGGTACTACCGCGGCCAGCCACGGTACTACCGCATGTGGGAGCACGGTACTACTACCCCCACGCGGCAGTAATTTTTTACTGCCGCCTGGGTGAGCGGTACTACCGCTCCGGTGCGGTACTGCCGCCCGAGCGGTACTACCGCGATGACCTGCAGTGCTACCGCGCCGTCTTGGGCGTGTGGGGATAAGGACGGGCAGGGGGAGTTCTAACCCCCCCCCATACCCATTCGCAGTTCCTCCCACGTCGTCTCATCTCTCTCTCCCGCTCAAGATAGGAGCCGGCGTTCATCGCCGGATCTCCTCCTCCGGCTGCCCTCCCGTGATTCCGTCCGGTGGGATCCTTCCCGACCCCGTGCTCTTGCTATGGACCCAGGTTTTTCCCCAATCCTTTCTCGTATTTCGTTCTTTGTCTTTAGGTTGTTGGGGAAGACTTGGATGTTCTAGAGATTCGTTGGCCTTCTCTTTGCAAGAATAGGATGATGGAGAGTAGCCTTGCATAGGAATTATACTTGTTTTGTTGTCTTGCACGAGATCTGATCACCGTAGCACTGCCATTGTTTCGCGGGTCTTTGCAGATTCGAATCGCTGCTCGATTCGACGCGACGCAGATTACTACCGCTTCGGGCGCAGATTACCGCTTGCACGGTACTACCGCCTCGGCGTGGTACTACCGCACATCGCGGCACTAAAACCTTACTATCGCTTCCAACCACGGTCATTATTGCGGACTCAGCACGAGATTACCGCGACTTGGAGCAAGATTAATTTTTTAGTACCGCAGACATCGGCCCCTACCGTGGCTCACATCTAACGCTTGGCCAACCTTCACGTATATTTCCTATGTGTTTCTTGTGCTTTGTTGTGGTCTTTGCATTGATCCTTTTCGCGTTCGTTGGTGTGTTTTGCGTGTGTGTCTCGGTGGTGGCTCTCGCCGTTCCAATCCCGGTCGTGACATCGGCTCCTAGCGTCACAAGAACCTGTGTGACGCACTGTGAGGGCTCTTACGCCCCAAGCGCAATGTCAAGACTACGCTAGCAAGTTCAAGGAGCCCGCCAAGGGCATGGATGAGATGCCCCAATCGACTACGTCCGTCTCGGGCAGCTTCACCCGTCGTGACCCCTCGTTCTTACATCGGGGTTGTGAGCTGTTTTGGAACAAGCAACAAACCAACATCTATCTGGATGTCATCAAGAACAAGCAGAATACCTATGTGGATGTGAAATGGATTGACATGCATCACTTGAGGAAGGACATGTTCCGTGCCTACTTTGGAGAGGCTCTGCACTTGGTGGAGCAGTTTGGCATTGAGCATGTGATATCCTTTCACCTTGACTATGATCCTGAGCTTATCATGGGTTCTTTGCTTGATTTACTTTCACCACGATGAGGAGAGGAGGATGACTGGATGACCAATGGCCGTGGTGGCTGCTACACGGAAGGAGTTCATGGATTTGCTCCAAGTACACGATGGCGGGCTCGACACTCCGTGGGTGTTCGCCCCATGCCAACTCTGATTCTGCCAACAAGGACAGGCTTGCACCGTACTATGTTGAGAAGACGCTTCCAAGTGGCAAGATAGGGTTGGTGCTCAACTCTTTTCTGGATATCATGTACCGGATCTTCCGCAACTCTTTGTTCCCTCGCATTGGTGACAAGGACAAGGTCCATGCCTATATGGTGGATATGATGCTCATCTGCGAGGAGGCCCGTTTGTCTCAGACTCAGCCACTTGATGTCTTGCACATCATGTGGTGTGAGCTTCGGTTTGCGGTGTTCAACCGCAAAGTGCCTATCTACGAGCCCTATCTGTTTACTGGCGATCTCGAGGACACAGGAGAAGAAGTTCCCTGGTGAGGAGTTCCTTGCTCTCGACTGGATTCGCCATGATCCCATCATGTCTGCGTGTCAAACCCAACTGGGCCAACACTACTACTCGTGCAGGCGTCTGCTGCTAGGGATGCTGTTGGTGAGGAGGATCTTGGCGCCGAGAATGTTCTTGAGGGCCATCTTGCCGAGCCTTCCCAGAGCTCCTCTATGCCTTCATGGGCCAAGAAGTGAAGGACAAGATGAAGACTCTTTTCTGCATGCAAGCCAAGGGGCAGATACAGGACTCACGTGGCGTCCAAGGAGAGTCGCCACGGGACAGGAAGATCTTGCAGCTCTATGGTGAGGATGTGTGCAGGCGGGTCGAGGCGCATCACTCTAGAGGCCGAGTGGATGGAGAAATAAGGCTGCTGGTGGACTGATTACGAGGAGGACGTCGAGGAGTCCATCCTGCTGCCGAGGAGTCAGACGGAGAGGGTTGGGATGAGTTCCTGCTGCTTGAGCCACCGCTTGTGTGTAGGTGTCCTCTCTGCCTTTTTGGCGTCTCGATGCCAAAGGGGGAGAGAGTGTAGGGATTTGCGAGTCTTGTGTCGTGTTCGTGTTTGGTGTGTTTATTGCGTTCTCGGTTGAACTTCGTCTGAACCTCGGTTTGGTTGCTTTTCCTTCATATGGTGTAAGACATATGCACTCTATCTATCTTAGCGAGCTTGTGTTATATTCTGCTATATGTTGCTTAGATGTTATTATTCGTGCCTTTGTCTCTAAAATATAGGGGGAGTGGTGATCCTAGTATGTGTGCTATGCAGTCCAAAGCATACATCCAGTGCACACATCTAGGGGAGCCCGTCTATATTTTGGAGAGGAGGGTTGCCCTTGCTCAATATTATCGTATCTTTGTGCAAATCCGTATTGTCATCAATCCACCAAAAAGGGGGAGATTGTAAGGGCATATTTATTCCTTAAGTGTTTTGGTGATTTATGACGATACTTTTGCGGACTAATCGTATGCCTTGAGTTTCTCAGATGTTTCATCACTAGGCACGAGACGATTTGGTGCCCCTCGGAGACTATTGAAGACGGCGTCGTTCTACGTTTCTTTTTGGTGGATTTGAGTAAATGCGAGTCGTACTATTAAGAGGGGTCCGTCGGAAAGGTTTGGGTGGAATCAACACGTACACTTGTTCTTCCTTTCCTTGCACTTTGGAGCATCTTCCCGTTGTCATAGTTGTGCATAAATCCGACGGCCATTGCTGTTCTTGCGGTAATACTGCCCTAGGGTGCGGTAGTACCGCAAGCACCAGCGGTAGTACCGCTGGGGGTCACGGTAGTACCGCTCCCCAGGAGCCGTAGTACCGCAACTCCTACGCCTTGTGCTGCTCCGGTACGGTAGTAGGCGCGGATGTAATTTTTTACATCCGCGCCCACACGGTAGTACCGCTCGCCCAGCGCGGTAGTACCGCGAGTGGACAATGTAGTACCGCTCTCTTGGAGCCGTAGTACCGTGGCCCTCATGCCCCGTCCCGTTGCGCCGCGGTAGTAGGAGCGGATGTAATTTTTACATTCGCGCCTCCACGGTAGTACCGCGCCTCGGGCGCGGTAGTACCGCGTCGGGTTTTCCTGCGGTTCTTTTTTCGGAAGTAAACGCGGATGTAATTTATTTCATCTGCGCTCTTCGTGAGCTGAGGCTTGCTGCCTTGCGGTAGTACCGCAAGGGTGCTGTGATAGTACCACGCCAGCCGGTAATCTGCGCTCGGTCGAGACCAGTCGAGCTTTCTTGCTTCTTGCGGTAGTACCGTGGCCTTCCACGGTAGTACCGCGTGTAACGCTGTGATACAGCGTTTTGAATGATCTTGCGTGTCGCGGGCTGAATTAGAGGATAACAGTTGGATCTTTTATCCGAGTATAAAAGGTGTGTCTCCTACCTCTAGTTGACCACCTCTTCCATCTCTAAGCTCCATTGTTGCTCCAAGCTCCATTTTGGCCCGATCTCTCTCCCTAGCCAATCAAACTTGTTGATTTGCTCGGGATTGGTGACAAGGGCCCGATCTACACTTCCACCAAGAGACTTTTGATTCCCCCACTTATCCCTTGCGGATCTTGTTACTCTTGGGTGTTTGAGCACCCTAGGCGGTTGAGGTCACCGTGGAGCCATATTCCATTGTGGTGAAGCTTCGTGGTTTTGTTGGGAGCCTCCAATTAAGTTGTGGAGATTGCCCCAACCTTGTTTGTAAAGGTTCGGTTGCCGCCTTCAAGGGCACCAATAGTGGAATCATGGCTCTTGCATTGTGCGAGGGCGTGAGGAGATTACGGTGGCCCTAGTGGCTGAGCACTGTGCCTCCACACCGCTCTAACAGACGTACTTCCCTCAAAAGGAAGGAACTTGGTAACACATCCTCGTCTCCACCGGCTCCACTCTTGGTTATCTTATCCCTTTACTCGTGCAAGCTTATTTGTGTTTCTATCTTTGCTTGCTCTTGTTCTTGTGTTGATTGCATCATATAGGTTGTCCACCTAGTTGCACTTCTAGACAACCTTTATTATTGCAAAGTTTAAATTGGTAAAGAAAAGCTTAAAAATTGTTAGTTGCCTATTCACCCCCCGCCCCCTCTAGTCAACTATATCGATCCTTTCACATAGTCCCTGTTTCAAGTTGCAAATATTAGCAACTGAACCAGTATCAAATTCCCAGGTGCTACTGCAAGCTCTAGTAAGGTACACATAAATAACATGTATATCACATATACCTTTGTTCATCTTGCCATCCTTCTTATCCGCCAAATACTTGGGGCAGTTCCGCTTCCAGTGACCGACCGCTTTGCGGTAGAAGCACTCAGTTTCAGGCTTAGGTCCAGACTTTGGTTTCTTCTCCTGAGCAGCAACTTGCTTGCTGTTCTTCTTCAAGTTCCCCTTCTTCTTCCCTTTGCCCTTTTTCTTGAAACTAGTGGTCTTGTTGACCATCAACACTTGATGCTCCTTCTTGATTTCTACCTCCGCAGCCTTTAGCATTGCGAAGAGCTCGGAATTGTCTTTTCCATCCCTTGCATGTTATAGTTCATCACAAAGCTTTTGTAGCTTGGTGGCAGTGATTGGAGAATTACATCAATGACGCTATCATCCGGAAGATTAACTCCCAGTTGAATCAAGTGATTATTATACCCAGACATCTTGAGTATATGCTCACTGACAGAACTATTCTCCTCCATCTTACAGCTATAGAACTTATTGGAGACTTCATATCTCTCAATCCGGGCATTTGCTTGAAATATTAACTTCAACTCCTGGAACATCTCATATGCTCCATGACGTTCCAAACATCGTTGAAGTCCCGGTTCTAAGCCGTAAAGCATGGCACTAATCGAACTATCGAGTAGTCATCACTTTGCTCGCCAGACGTTCACAACATCTGGTGTTGCTCCTCTGACAGGCCTGGCACCCAGCGGTGCTTCGGGACGTAATTCTTACGTGTAGCAATGAGGATAATCCTCAAATTACGGACCCATTCCGTGTAATTGCTACCATCATCTTTCAACTTTGATTTCTCAATGAACGAATTAAAATTAAACGGATCAACGGCACGTGCCATCTATCTACAATCAACATAGACAAGCAAGATACTATCAGGTACTAAGTTCATGATAAATTTAAGTTCAATTAATCATATTACTTAAGAACTCCCACTTAGAAAGACATCTCTCTATTCCTCTAAGTGATCACGTGAGCCAAATCAACTAAACCATAACTGATCATCACGTGAAATGGAGTAGTTTTCAATGGTGAACATCACTATGTTGATCATATCTACTATATGATTCATGCTCGACCTTTCGGTCTCAGTGTTCCGAGGCCATATCTGCATATTCTAGGCTCGTCAAGTTTAACCTGAGTATTCTACATGTGCAAAACTGGCTTGCACCCGTTGTAGATGGACGTAGAGCTTATCACACCCGATCATCACGTGGTGTATGGGCACGACGAACTTTGGCAACGGTGCATACTCAGGGAGAACACTTTTATCTTGAAATTTAGTGAGAGATCATCTTATAATGCTGCCGTCAATCAAAGCAAGATAAGATGCATAAAAGATAAACATCACATGCAATCAATATAAGTGATATGATATGGCCATCATCATCTTGTGCTTGTGATCTCCATCTCCGAAGCACCTCCATGATCACCATCGTCACCGGTGCGACACCTTGATCTCCATCGTAGCATCGTTGTCGTCTCGCCAATCTTATGCTTCTACGACTATCGCTACCGCTTAGTGATAAAGTAAAGCATTACAGGGCGATTGCATTCCATACAATAAGCGACAACCATATGGCTCTCGCCATTTGCCGATAACTCGGTTAGAAAACATGATCATCTCATACAATAAAATATAGCATCACGTCTTGACCATATCACATCACAACATGCCCTACAAAAACAAGTTAGACGTCCTCTACTTTGTTTTTGAAGGTTTTACGTGGCTGCAACGGGCTGAGCAAGAACCGTTCTTACCTACGCATCAAAACCACAATGATAGTTCGTCAAGTTAGTGCTGTTTTAACCTTCTCAAGGACCGGGCATAGCCACACTCAGTTCAACTAAAGTTGGAGAAACTGACACCCGCTAGCCACCTCTGTGCAAAGCATGTCAGGAGAACCGGTCTCGCATAAGCGTACGCGTAATGTCTGTCCGGGCCGCTTCATCCAACAATACCGCCGAGCCAAAGTATGACATGCTGGTAAGCAGTATGACTTATATCGCCCACAACTCACTTGTGTTCTACTCGTGCATATAACATCAACGCATAAAACCTGGCTCTGATACCACTGTTGGGGAACGTAGTAATTTTAAAAATATTCCTACGCACACGCAAGATCATGGTGATGCATAGCAACGAGAGGAGAGAGTGTTATCTATGTACCCTCGTAGACAGAAAGCGGAAGCGTTAGCACAACGCGGTTGATGTAGTCGTACGTCTTCACGATCCGACCGATCAAGTACCGAACGTACGGCACCTCCGAGTTCAGCACACGTTCAGCCCGATGACGTCCCTCGAACTCCGATCCAGCCGAGTGTTGAGGGAGAGTTTCGTCAGCACGACGGCGTGGTGACGATGTTGATGTTCTACCGACGCAGGGCTTCACCTAAGCACCGCTACAGTATTATCGAGGTGGACTATGGTGGAGGGGGGCACCGCACACGGCTAAGAGATAAATGATCAATTGTTGTGTCTATGGGGTGCCCCCTACCCCCGTATATATAAACGAGCAAGGGGAAGGAGGTGCGGCCAGGCTTGGGGCGCGCCAGGAGGAGTCCTACTCCTACCGGGAGTAGGACTCCCCCCTTTTCCATGTTGGACTAGGACTTGGGGGGAAAGAGGAGAGAGAGGGGAAAGGAAAAGGAGAGAGAGGGGAAAGGGAAGGGGGGCGTCGCCCCGCCTCCTTGTCCAATTCGGACTTGGGGGGGGGGGGGGAGGGGCACGCGGCTGCCCCTTGGCCTCCTTTCCTCTTCCTCCACTAGGCCCATTAAGGCCCATCAAGTTACCGGGGGGTTCCGGTAACCTCCCGGTACTCCGGTAAAATGCCGATTTCACCCGGAACACTTCCGATGTCCAAACATAGCCTTCCAATATATCAATCTTCATGTATCGACCACTTCGAGACTCCTCTTCATGTCCGTGATCTCATCCGGGACTCCGAACAAACTTCGGTACATCAAAACATATAAACTCATAATGAAACTGTCATCGTAACGTTAAGTGTGCGGACCCTACGGGTTCGAGAACTATGTAGACATGATCGAGACACGTCTCCGGTCAATAACCAATAACGGAACCTGGATGCTCATATTGGCTCCTACATATTCTACGAAGATCTTTATCGGTCAGACCGCATAACAACATACGTTGTTCCCTCTGTCATTGGTATGTTACTTGCCCGAGATTCGATCGTCGGTATCTCAATACCTAGTTCAATCTCGTTACCGGCAAGTCTCTTTACTCGTTCTGTAATACATCATCCCAAAACTAACTCATTAGTTGCAATGCTTGCAAGGCTTAAGTGATGTGCATTACCGAGAGGGCCCAGAGATACCTCTCCGACAATTGGAGTGACAAATCTTAATCTCGAACTACGCCAACCCAACATGTACCTTCGGAGACACCTGTAGAGCACCTTTATAATCACCCAGTTACGTTGTGACGTTTGGTAGCACACAAAGTGTTTCTCCGGTAAACGGGAGTTGCATAATCTCATAGTCATAGGAACATGTATAAGTCATGAAGAAAGATTGAGGAACATACTAAACGATCGTGTGCTAAGCTAACGGAATAGGTCATGTCAGTCACATCATTCTCCTAATGATGTGATCCCGTTAATCAAATGACAACACATGTCTATGGCTAGGAAACATAACCATCTTTGATTAACAAGCTAGTCAAGTAGAGGCACGCTAGTGACACTCTGTGTGTCTATGTATTCACACATGTATTATGTTTCCGATTAATACAATTCTAGCATGAATAATAACATTTATCATGATATAAGGAAATAAATAATAACTTTATTATTGCCTCTAGGGCATATTTCCTCCAGTCTCCCACTTGCACTAGAGTCAATAATCTAGATTAGACAGTAATGATTCTAACACCCATGGAGCCTTGGTGCTGATCATGTTTTGCTCGTGGAAGAGGCTTAGTCAATGGGTCTGCTACATTGAGATCCATATGTATCTTGCAAATTTCTATGTCTCCCACCTGGACTAGATCACGGATGGAATTGAAGCGTCTCTTGATGTGCTTGGTTCTCTTGTGAAATCTGGATTCCTTCGTTAAGGCAATTGCTTCAGTATTGTCACAAAAGATTTTCATTGGACCCGATGCACTAGGTATGACACCTAGATCAGATATGAACTCCTTCATCCAGACTCCTTCATTTGCTGCTTCCGAAGCAGCTATGTACTCCGCTTCACACGCAGATCCCGCCACGACGCTTTGTTTAGAACTGCACCAACTGACAACTCCACCGTTCAATGTAAACACGTATCGGGTTTGCGACTTAGAATCGTCCGGATCAGTGTCAAAGCTTGCATCAACGTAACCATTTACGATGAGCTCTTTGTCACCTCCATATACGAGAAACATATCCTTAGTCCTTTTCAGGTATTTCAGGATGTTCTTGACCGTTGTCCAGTGATCCACTCTGGATTACTTTGGTACCTCCAGCTAGACTCATAGCAAGGCACACATCAGTGCAGTACACAGCATTGCATACATGATAGAGCCTATGGCTGAAGCATAGGGAACATATTTCATCTTCTCTCTATCTTCTGCAGTGGTCGGGCTTTGAGTCTTACTCAACTTCACACCTTGTAACACAGGCAAGAACCCTTTCTTTGCTTTGTCAAGGTATGTGCTCTGTGAAAGTCCAATTAAGCATCTTGATCTATCTCTATAGATCTTAATGCCCAATATGTAAGCAGCTTCACCGAGGTCTTTCATTGAAAAACTCTTATTCAAGTATCCTTTTATGCTATCCAGAAATTCTATATCATTTACGATCAGCAATATGTCATCCACATATAATATCAGAAATGCTACACAACTCCCACTCACTTTCTTGTAAATACAGGCTTCTCCAAAAGTCTGTACAAAACCAAATGCTTTGATCACACTATCAAAGCGTTTATTACAACCCGAGAGGCTTGCACCAGTCCATAAATGGATCGCTGGAGCTTGCACACTTTGTTAGCTCCCTTTGGATCGACAAAACCTTCTGGTTGCATCATATACAACTCTTCTTCCAGAAACCCGTTCAGGAATGCAGTTTTGACATCCATCTGCCATATTCCATAATCATAAAATGCGGCAATTGCTAACATGATTCGGACAGACTTAAGCATCGCTACGGGTGAGAAGGTCTCATCGCAGTCAATCCCTTGAACTTGTCGAAAACCTTTTGCGACAAGTCGAGCTTTGTAGACAGTAACATTACCGTCAGCGTCAGTCTTCTTCTTGTAGATCCATTTATTTTCAATTGCTTGCCGATCATCGGGCAAGTCAACCAAATTCCACACTTTGTTCTCATACATGGACCCCATCTCAGATTTCATGGCCTCAAACCATTTTGCGAAATCTGGGCTCACCATCGCTTCTTCATAGTTCGTAGGTTCATCATGGTCTAGTAACATGACTTCCAGAACAGGATTACCGTACCACCCTGGTGCGGATCTTAGTCTGGTTGATCTACGAGGTTCAATAACAACTTGATCTGAAGTTCCATGATCATCATCATTAACTTCCTCGCTAATTGGTGTAAGTGTCACAGGAACAGATTTCTATGATGAGCTACTTTCCAATAAGGGAGCAGGTACAGTTACCTTATCAAGTTCTACTTTCCTCCCACTCACTTCTTTCGAGAGAAACTCCTTCTCTAGAAAGGATCCATTCTTAGCAATGAATGTCTTGCCTTCGGATCTGTGATAGAAGGTGTACCCAACAGTTTCCTTTGGGTATCCTATGAAGACACATTTCTCCGATTTGGGTTCGAGCTTATCAGGTTGGAGCTTTTTCACATAAGCTCCGCAGCCCCAAACTTTCATAAACGACAACTTTGGTTTCTTGCCAAACCACAGTTCATAAGGCGTCGTCTCAACGGATTTTGATGGTGCCCTATTTAACGTGAATGCGGCCGTCTCTAAAGCATAACCCCAAAACGAAAGCGGTAAATCAGTAAGAGACATCATAGATCGCACCATATCAAGTAATGTACGATTACGACGTTCGGACACACCATTACGCTGTCGTGTTCCGGGTGGCGTGAGTTGCGAAACTATTCCGCATTGTTTCAAATGTAGACCAAACTCGTAACTCAAATATTCTCCTCCACGATCAGATTGTAGAAACTTTATTTTCTTATTATGATGATTTTCAACTTCACTCTGAAATTCTTTGAACTTTTCAAATGTTCCAGACTTATGTTTCATTAAGTAGATATACCCATATCTTCTCAAATCATCTGTGAAGGTGAGAAAATAACGATATCCGCCACGAGCCTCAACATTCATTGGACCACATACATCTGTATGTATGATTTCCAACAAATCTGTTGCTCTCTCCATTGTATCGGAGAACGACGTTTTAGTCATCTTGCCCATAAGACACGGTTCACAAGTACCAAGTGATTCATAATCAAGTGGTTCCAAAAGTCCATTAGTATGGAGTTTCTTCATGCGCTTTACACCGATATGACCCAAACGGCAGTGCCACAAATAAGTTGCACTATCATTATCAACTCTGCATCTTTTGGCTTCAACATTATGAATATGTGTATCACTACTATCAAGATTCATCAAAAATAGACCACTCTTCAAGGGTGCATGACCATAAAAGATATTACTCATATAATAGAACAACCATTATTCTCTGATTTAAATGAATAACCGTCTCGCATCAAACAAGATCCAAATATAATGTTCATGCTCAATGCTGGCACCAAAAAACAATTATTTAGGTCTAATACTAATCCCGAAGGTAGATGTAGAGGTAGCGTGCCGACCGCGATCACATCGACTTTGGAACCATTTCCCACGCGCATCGTTACCTCGTCCTTGTCCAGTGTTCACTTAATCCGTAGTCCCTGTTTCGAGTTGCAAATATTAGCAACTGAACTAGTATCAAATACCCAGGTGCTACCGCGAGCTCTAGTAAGGTACACATCAATAACATGTATATCACATATACCTTTGTTCACCTTGCCATCCTTCTTATCCGCCAAATACTTGGGGCAGTTCCGCTTCGGTGACCGATGCGCTTGGTAGAAGCACTCAGTTTCAGGCTTAGGTCCAGACTTTGGTTTCTTCTCTGAGCAGCAACTTGCTTGCTGTTCTTCTTGAAAGTTCCCCTTCTTCTTCCCTTTGCCCTTTTCTTGAAACTAGTGGTCTTGTTGACCATCAACACTTGATGCTCCTTCTTGATTTCTACCTCCGCAACCTTTAGCATTGCGAAGAGCTCGAATTGTCTTTTCCATCCCTTGCATATTATAGTTCATCACAAAGCTTTTGTAGCTTGGTGGCAGTGATTGGAGAATTACATCAATGACGCTATCATTCGGAAGATTAACTCCCAGTTGAATCAAGTGATTATTATACCCAGACATCTTGAGTATATGCTCACTGACAGAACTATTCTCCTCCATCCTACAACTATAGAACTTATTGGAGACTTCATATCTCTCAATCCGGGCATTTGCTTGAAATATTAACTTCAACTCCTGGAACATCTCATATGCTCCATGACGTTCAAAACATCGTTGAAGTCCCGGTTCTAAGCCGTAATGCATGGCACACTGAACTATCAAGTAGTCATCAGCTTTGCTCTGCCAGACGTTCACAACATCTGGTGTTGCTCCTGCAGCAGGCCTGGCACCCAGCTGTGCTTCCAGGACGTAATTCTTCTGTGCAGCAATGAGGATAATCCTCAAGTTACGGACCCAGTCCGTGTAATTGCTACCATCATCTTTCAACTTTGCTTTCTCAAGGAACGCATTAAAATTCAACGGAACAACAAAGACGGGCCATCTATCTACAATCAACATAGACAAGCAAGATACTATTAGGTACTAAGTTCATGATAAATTTAAGTTCAATTAATCATATTACTTAAGAACTCCCACTTAGAAAGACATCTCTCTATTCCTCTAAGTGATCACGTGATCCAAATCAACTAAACCATAACCGATCATCACGTGAAATGGAGTAGTTTTCAATGGTGAACATCACTATGTTGATCATATCTACTATATGATTCACGCTCGACCTTTCAGTCTCAGTGTTCCAAGGCCATATCTGCATATGCTAGGCTCGTCAAGTTTAACCTGAGTATTCTACTTGTGCAAAACTAGCTTGCACCCGTTGTAGATGGACGTAGAGCTTATCACACCCGATCATCACGTGGTGTCTGGGCACGACGAACTTTGGCAACGGTGCATACTCAGTGAGAACACTTTTATCTTGAAATTTAGTGAGAGATCATCTTATAATGCTGCCGTCAATCAAAGCAAGATAAGATGCATAAAAGATAAACATCACATGCAATCAATATAAGTGATATGATATGGCCATCATCATCTTGTGCTTGTGATCTCCATCTCGAAGCACCTCCATGATCACCATCGTCACCGGTAGCGACACCTTGATCTCCATCGTAGCATCGTTGTCGTCTCGCCAATCTTATGCTTCTACGACTATCGCTACCGCTTAGTGATAAAGTAAAGCATTACGAAGCGATGCATTGCATACAATAAGCGACAACCATATGGCTCCTGCCGATTGCCGATAACTGAGTTACAAAACATGATCATCTCATACAATAAAATATAGCATCACGTCTTGACCATATCACATCACAACATGCCCTGCAAAAACAAGTTAGGCGTCCTCTACTTTGTTGTTGCAAGTTTTACGTGGCTGCTACGGGCTGAGCAAGAACCGTTCTTACCTACGCATCAAAACCACAGCGATAGTTCGTCAAGTTAGTGATGTTTTAACCTTCTCAAGGACCGGGCGTAGCTACACTCGGTTCAACTAAAGTTGGAGAAACCGACACCCGCTTAGCCACCTCTCGTGCAAAGCACGTCGGGTGAACTGGTCTCAGCGTAAGCGTCTGGCGTAATGTCGGTCCGGGCCGCTTCATCCAACAATACCGCCGAACCAAAGTATGACATGCTGGTAAGCAGTATGACTTATATCGCCCACAACTCACTTGTGTTCTACTCGTGCATATAACATCAACGCATAAAACCTGGCTCGGATGCCACTATTGGGGAATGTAGTAATTTCAAAAAAATTCCTACGCACACGCAAGATCATGGTGATGCATAGCAACGAGAGGGGATAGTGTTGTCTACACACCCTCGTAAACCGAAAGCGAAGCGTTAGCACAACGCGGTTGATGTAGTCGTACGTCTTCATGATCCGACCGATCAAGTACCGAACGTACGGCACCTCCGAGTTCAGCACACGTTCAGCCCGATGACGTCCCTCGAACTCCGATCCAGCCGAGTGTTGAGGGAGAGTTTAAATCGACCTGACGGCGTGGTAGCGATGTTGATGTTCTACCGGCGAGGGCTTTGCCTAAGCACCGCTTCTGATGTGCTCGAGGTGGACTATGGTGGAGGGGGGCACCGCACACGACTAAGAGATCAATGATCAATTGTTGTCTATGGGGTGCCCCCCTACCCCGTATATAAAGGAGCAAGGGGGAGGAGGTGCGGCCAGGCTTGGGGCGCGCCAGGAGGAGTCCTACTTCTACCGGGAGTAGGACTCCCCCCTTTTCCATGTTGTATTAGGACTTGGGGGGAAGGAGGAGAGAGAGGGGAAAGGAAAGGGGGGGGGGGGGCGCCGCCCCCTCCTTGTCCAATTCGGACTGGGGGGGGGGGGCGGCTGCCCCTTGGCCTCCTCTCCTCTTCCTCCACTAGGCCCATTAAGGCCCATTAAGTTACCGGGGGGTTCCGGTAACCTCCCGGTACTCCGGTAAAATGCCGATTTCACCCGGAACACTTCCGATGTCCAAACATAGGCTTCCAATATATCAATCTTCATGTCTCGACCATTTTGAGACTCCTCGTCATGTCCGTGATCTCATCCGGGACTCCAAACAACCTTCGGTACATCAAAACATATAAACTCATAATGAAACTGACATCGTAACGTTAAGCGTGCGGACCCTACGGGTTCGAGAACTATGTAGACATGACCGAGACACGTCTCCGGTCAATAACCAATAGCGGAACCTGGATGCTCATATTGGCTCCTACATATTCCACGAAGATCTTTATCGGTCAGACCGCATAACAACATACGTTGTTCCCTTTGTCATCGGTATGTTACTTGCCCGAGATTCGATCGTCGGTATTTCAATACCTAGTTCAATCTCGTTACCGGCAAGTCTCTTTACTTGTTCTGTAATACATTATCCATAACTAACTCATTAGTTGCAATGCTTTCAAGGCTTAAGTGATGTGCATTACCGAGAGGGCCCAGAGATACCTCTCCGACAATCGGAGTGACAAATCCTAATCTTGAAATACGCCAACCCAAAATGTACCTTCGGAGACACCTAGAGCACCTTTATAATCACCCAGTTACGTTGTGACGTTTGGTAGCACACAAAGTGTTCCTCCGTAGCAGGAGTTGCATAATCTCATAGTCATAGGAACATGTATAAGTCATGAAGAAAGCAATAGCAACATACTAAAAGATCGTGTGCTAAGCTAACGGAATGGGTCATGTCAGTCACACCATTCTCCTAATGATGTGATCCCGTTAATCAAATGACAACACATGTCTATGGCTAGGGAACATAGCCATCTTTGATTAACAAGCTAGTCAAGTAGAGGCACACTAGTGACACTCTGTTTGTCTATGTATTCACACATGTATTTTATGTTTCCGGTTAATACAATTCTAGCATGAATAATAAACATTTATCATGATATAAGGAAATAAATAATAACTTTATTATTGCCTCTAGGGCATATTTCCTTCACCTTCTACCTCAAATCCGAAGGCAAGATCTTTGTTGCCAAGAATGGATCCTTTCTAGAGAAAGAGTTTCTCTCGAAAGAAGTAAGTGGGAGGAATGTGGAACTTGATGAAGTACTGCCTCTTGAACTGGAAAGTAGCACAGCTCAAGAAAATGTTTCTGTGGTGTCTGCACCGACTAGAGAGGAAGTTAATGATGATGATCAAGGAACTTCGGATCAAGTTACTACTGAACTTCGTAGGTCCACAAGGACACGTTCCGCACCAGAGTGGTACAGCAACCCTATCCTGGAAATCATGTTGTTAGACAATGGTGAACCTTCGAACTATGAAGAAGCGATGGCGGGCCCGGATTCCGACAAATGGCTTGAAGCCATGAAATCCGAGATAGGATCCATGTATTAAAACGAAGTATGGACTTTGACAGACTTGCCCGATGATCGTGAGCCATAGAAAATAAATGGATCTTTAAGAAGAAGAGCGGAACCACGGATGGTAATGTAACCATCTATAAAGCTCGACTTGTCGCTAAGGGTTATCGACAAGTTCAAGGGGTTGACTACGATGAGACCTTCTCACCCGTAGCGAAGCTGAAGTCCGTCCGAATCATGTTAGCAATTGCCACATTCTATGATTATGAGATATGGCAAATGGACGTCAAAACGACATTCCTTAACGGCTTCCTTAAGGAAGAATTGTATATGATGCAGTCGGAAGGTTTTGTCGATCCTAAGAATGCTAACAAGGCATGCAAGCTCCAGCGCTCCATCTATGGGCTTGTGCAAGCATCTCGGAGTTGGAACATTTGCTTTGATGAAATGATCAAAGCGTTTGGGTTTCTGCAGACTTATGGAGAAGCCTGTGTTTACAAGAAAGTGAGTGGGAGCTCTGTAGAATTTCTCATATTATATGTGGATGACATACTATTGATGGGAAATGATATAGAATTCTTGGAAAGCATAAAGGCCTACTTGAATAAGTGTTTTTCAATGAAGGACCTTGGAGAAGCTACTTACATATTAGGCATCAAGATCTATAGAGATAGATCGAGACGCCTCATTGGTCTTTCACAAAGCACATACCTTGACAAGATATCGAAGAAGTTCAATATGCATCAGTCAAAGAAGGGGTTCTTGCCTGTATTGCAAGGTGTGAGATTGAGCGCGGCTCAATGCCCGACCACGGCAGAAGATAGAGAAAAGATGAGTGTCATCCCCTATGCCTCGGCCATAGGGTCTATTATGTATGCCATGCTGTGTACCAGACCTGATGTAAACCTTGCCATAAGTTTGGTAGGAAGGTACCAAAGTAATCCCGGCATGGAACACTGGACAGCGGTCAAGAATATCCTAAAGTACCTGAAAAGGACTAAGGATATGTTTCTCGTTTATGGAGGTGACGAAGAGCTCGTCGTAAAGGGTTACGTTGATGCTAGCTTCGACACAGATCTGGATGACTCCAAGTCACAAGCCGGATACGTGTATATTTTGAATGGTGGGGCAGTAAGCTGGTGCAGTTGCAAGCAAAGCGTCGTGGCGGGATCTACATGTGAAGAGGAGTACATGGCAGCCTCGGAGGCATCACAGGAAGCAGTCTGGATGAAGGAGTTCATCACCGATCTAGGAGTTATTCCCAATGCGTCGGGCCCAATGACTCTCTTCTGTGACAACACTGGAGCTATTGCCCTTGCCAAGGAGCACAGGTTTCACAAGAAGACCAGGCATATCAAGCGTCACTTCAACTCCATTCGTTAACATGTTCAAGATGGATACATAGATACTTGTAAAGTGCACACGGATCTGAATGTCGCAGATCCGTTGACTAAACCTCTTCCACGAGCGAAACATGATCAACACCAGAACTCTATGGGTGTTCGATTCATCACAATTTAACTAGATTATTGACTCTAGTGCAAGTAGGACACTATTGGAAATATGCCCTAGAGGCAATAATAAAATGGTTGTTATTATATTTCCTTGTTCATGATAATTGTCCATTGTTCATGCTATAATTGTGTTATTTGGAAATCGTAATACATGTGTGAATACATAGACCACAACATGTCCCTAGTGAGCCTCTAGTTGACTAGCTCGTTGATCAATAGATGGTTACGGTTTCCTGACCATGGACATTATATGTCATTGATAACGGGATCACATCATTAGGAGAATGATGTGATGCATAAGACCCAATCCTAAGCATAGCACAAGATCGTGTAGTTCGTTTGCTAGAGCTTTTCTAATGTCAAGTATCATTTCCTTAGACCATGAGATTGTGCAACTCCCGGATACCGTAGGAGTGCTTTGGGTGTACCAAACGTCACAACGAATCGGGTGGCTATAAAGGTGCACTCTGGTATCTCCAAAAGTGTTTGTTGGGTTGGCACGAATCGAGACTAGGATTTGTCACTCCGTATGACGGAGAGGTATCTCTGGGCTCACTCGGTAATGCATCATCATAATGAGCTCAATGTGACTAAGTAGTTGGTCACGGGATCATGCATTACGGAACGAGTAAAGTGACTTGCGATAGCGAGATTGAACGAGGTATTGGGATACCGACGATCGAATCTCGGGCAAGTAACGCATCGATTGACAAAGGGAATTGTATCTGAGATTGCTTGAATCCTCGACATCGTGGTTCTTCCGATGAGATCATCATGGAACATGTGGGAGCCAACATGGGTATCCAGATCCTGCTGTTGGTTATTGGCGGAGAGTTGTCTCGGTCGTATGCGCATGGTTCCCGAACCCGTTGGGTCTACACACTTAAGGTTCGATGACGCTAGGGTTATAAGGAAGATTTGTATGTGATTACCGAATGTTGTCCGGAGTCCCGGATGAGATCCTGGACGTCACGAGGAGTTCCGGAATGGTCCGGAGGTGAAGATTTATATATGGGAAGTCATCATACGGTCGCCGAAAATATTCGGGGGTATACCGGTATTGTACCGGGACCACCGGAGGGGTTCCGGGGGTCCACCGGGAGGGTCCACCTGCCCCGGAGGGCCTTATGGGCTGTAGGAGGAAGGGAACCAGCCCCAAGTGGGCTGGGGCGCCAACCCCCTTAGGGCCCATGCGCCTAGGGTTGGGGGGGGGGGAACCTTAAAGGGGGCGGCCCCCTTGGCTTGGGGGGCAAGCCCCCTCCCCCTTGGCCGCCGCCCCCCTCTAGATCCCATCTAGACGGGTCGGCCCCCTTCCCCCTTCTCCCTATAAATACAGGGGCGAGGGGAGGGCTGCAACACAACATCCAAGCGCAACCCCTCCCCTCCCCAACACCTCTCCTCCTCCACAAGAGCTTCGCGAAGCCCTGCCGGAGAACTACCACTCCATCACCACCATGCCATCGTGCTGCTGTTGGAGCCCTCTTCCTCAACCTCTCCCTCCTCCTTGCTGGATCAAGGCGCGGGAGACGTCACCGGGCTGCACGTGTGTTGAACGCGTTGGTGCCGTTGTTCGGCACTTAGATCGGATTCCACCGCGATGTGAATCGCTTCGAGTACGACTCCTTCATCCATGTTCTTGCAACGCTTCCGTCTCGCGATCTTCAAGTGTATGAAGATGCACTCCGCTCTCTCTCTTTGCTAGTTACTCCATAGATTGATCTTTGTGATGCGTAGAATTTTTTTAATTTCTGTAACGATCCCCAACAAATTACAGGTAATGATCAACGAGAGCACTACAGCTAGCTTGAGACTTAAATTACAGAAAGAAATCACTTACAGACAATAGCAACTGACGATAGATTTTTCGAGTGCGTCTTCATTGAATAACTGAAACAGTTCTGTATACTCAATAGACAGAGCTTTCTCATGGAAGTAATCCTCTTCCTTGACTTGCACCATGAGGGACTCTCGATTGTTGGTCTTGCAAATTTTCATGTACCATTGATGCAATTCATACATTCTCGTTGAGAGGTTCTTGACCTCCTCGGGCTCAACCAAAGATTCGCCGTGGACATATTTCCGTTTTATTTCCTCCTCTCTAAGGGGAGACATGGGCTCGATCTCGAGGAGTTATCCAACAGTGATATTGAGCATTTCATCCTGCATTATATGCTCCTGTGTTATTACTAGATTGCCCTACTGGGGAACGTTAACGGTTTGCCCACATATATATTGGGCGCCGATACTCTTATGTGTTGTTGGCACAACAAGCGGGGGGATCAATTGGGTCGCCTGTTCTCCCAACTGGGGAACGGTTTTCCCGCATTTTTTGCCAGCTGCTTGGCTCAAGCTCGACTCCTTCTGTACTCGTGCTCGATGTGCCTTCCTGATTTGGTGCTCATACTGAGTCAACAGGCTTGGGAGCTGGTGGTCTAGCCATACGAATAAAGTGGTCAATCTTTTCCTCACGCACTTTCTCCCTTGACGGCGGTGGCGGTTTCGGTGCAAAATGGGCGTTCACTTGGGCCCGCACTATGGCTGTGTTGTCGTAAGGCCTCAAAGGAAGAGGAGTGAGGCTTGGACCATATATTATATCGCTTGCCTTCACCTGTACCTCGACTCGTACCGCTACGCATCATAGCTGCGTCGGCTCTCTTTCGCGATTGCTGAGGCGGCGGAGATGGCTGACGTGGCTTAGTTAGAGTAGGAGGAGTGGCCTGACGCTGTGCCGGACTTCAAGCAGGAGGAGTGGCCTCACGCGGTGTCGGACTTGAAGCAGGAGGAGTGGCCTCACGCGGTGTCGGACTTGAAGCAGGAGGAGTGGCCTCACGCTGTGCTGGACTTGAAGCAGGAGGAGTGGCCTGCTACTGTGCCGGACTTGGAGGAGGAGGAGGGGCCTCACATCGAGGAGGAGTCGGATGACGACGCAGTGTCGGTGGCCTTCGAAAGATGATGCAATCCTTTCTCCATAGGATGATACGATGTATGGCTTCTCCCAGTGTGTGCTCCTCGTCACCTCCAGGAATGTCAAGCTCTAGCCCCGAATATTGGTCCACCACCTCATCAACCACGGCACAAGCATAGCCGGCTGGAATCGGGTTGCAATGGAAGGTTGCATCGGGGGGATTTGTATAAGCAATGGAGTCCGCCACCTTCATGGATATGTTCTTCATTTTGAAATGTAGCTCACAGTTAGCACTCTCCATGATGTCATCCACAGGGTATCTATCCAGCAGTGCATCGCCCAGGGCGGCTGCTGAGACCCCCTTTCTTGGCTAAGTGAGTCGATCTGCTGCTGTTGTCTCTGGAATTTGAGTGCCTAGTCCGCGTGCGCTGATTCTAGGCCTAGAAGGCGTTCTGCCTCCTGCTTCCTCTGCTCCTCCTCCAGCTTCCTCTTCTTCTCCTCCTCCATCTTCCTTCTTGCACGGCTTCTGTAGTCAGCGTTCTAGTCCGAAAAGCCCTCATACCACGGAACAACGCCCTTGCCTCGTGTTCTTTCCGGGTGTTCGGGATTTCCCAGGGCGCCCGTAAGCTCGTCGTTCTCTCTGTTGGGCGTGAACACCCCCTTTCGAGCATCTTCTATTACTTCAAGTAACTTTTGTTCGGCTCCTTTTAGACTTGCCTTCTTCGAGACCAGGCCTATCTTCGGGTCCAACGCCCCCCCATGCGCATAGAACCAAGTGCTGCACCTGGGGGGCCAGCTCCTAGTAACTGAGTGACCCCTGCATCCACCATCTCTTGCTCAGACTTATCCCACTTAGGCATTGCCACCGCGTAGCAGGCCTTGTTTTTTCTCGACCATTCCTTAGATAATTCTGATTCCTTGAATTTCACAAAAGCGGGCCAGTGTTCTCTTTGCTTCTCCATTGTTCCCTTGAATTCTGGAGTCTTCTTTCCTCCTTCGACGTAGTTGGCCCATACAGTTTTCTTGTGGGTATTGAATGCAATTGATATCTTCCTAAGAGCAGCGTCCTTGACTTTCTGCACATCTGCATCAGTGAAATGATCTGGTAGGATGAAATGTTGCATGAGAGATTCCCAAAGCATTTGTTTTGCTCTGTCGTCGACCCAAGTAAGATCTGGACGTTTCTTTGTTGACTCTTTCCATTCTTGAATGGAGATCGGGAGTTGGTCCCTCACAAGAACTCCAAGACCGATTTAATGAACTTGTTAGCAATGTTCTTAGGCGTGCTTGGTTCGCCATTAGCTTTGATAGCATCGATGTTGTACTTTACACCCTCCATCAACTTTTTGCCCGGGCCTCGCTTTGTCCTGCTGTCTGTAGAAGCATATTTGCTCGATCCGGAGGGCTGAAAGAAGAAAGATCAATTCGTTAATATATCTTCAAATAAAAAAACATGTGATGATCACCAGATGCCTGCTTATATAAATATACCTCGCCGGTCTCTGTTATTTCAAGATCAACATTGTCGGCGTCATAATCATAATCATAGTTCATGACTTCATCAATTCGGTCGTCGCGATCGAATATCATATCATCACCCTCCCCGGTAGTGTTCAGAAATTCGGAGCCGTCATAGTCTTCATTCTGATCATTGGCCCTCGAGGGCTGCGTATGATCTCGAACAGGGTCTCTTCTCCCTCTCTGCCGGTATTGTCCGCCATAGCTTTTATTTAACTAATCCAGAAGAAATATAAAACAATTTAGTATTCAAATTACAATGCATTGATGCAATCAATAAGGAAAAACTGAAATAACAGAGACCGGCAAGGTATATTTAACTAATCCCTGACACGGCGCCGCACCACCTCCGGCGGGGCCGGCTCCCTCTGCACCGAATGTGGTCCACACGAACGCCACCAAAGGAGATCAGGGTCGACGACGGGACCCGGGGCCGGGTTACTCACCAAGCAGTGCGCCCCTGAAGGTAGCACCTCCCAGTGCCAGCCCGGCGGAGCCAAGTCCCGGACATGGGTCCTCTGAAGCAGGATGTCATCGCGAACGGGTCGACGGTGAGGATGCGGGCCGGGCATCGTCCAAAACAAATACTATATGCCCGCAAAAAGTAACATTTTTTAAATTATTGGATTGTGATAACTAAAATTCTATATGCAAATTCTAAATTTTTCTATAACTAAAATTATAAGAAACTAAAAAAACATCAATCATCGTGTAACAATTTGACACTAATCTAATTCATCTAGCTAAAACTAACATTTCTAAAATTTCTAACATTTCTATATAACTAAAATTTCTATAAAATTTCTAATATTTCTAAAACTAAAAAAAAAAATTTCTAACATTTCTATAAATATTTCTATAACTAAAAAACAGTAAAATTCTAACATTTCAATAAATATTTCTGTAACTAAAAAGCAGAAAAATTTCTAACAATTTTACAACTAATTAACAATGTGGGTGTGTGTGTGTGGACATGGCGGCCGGGGCAGGAGCTCACCGGTGAGGCGAGGCGACGGGGGGCGGCGACGGGGACTGCTACGGCTTGAGCTTGCGTTGGTTTTCCTCGAAGGGAGAGGGTGATGCAGCAAAGTGTAGCGTAAGTATTTCCCTCAGTTTTGAGAACCAAGGTATCAATCCAGTAGGAGGCTCCTCAAAAGTCCCACGCACCTACACAAACAAACTGAGAACTCGCAACCAACGCAATAAAGGGGTTGTCAATCCCTTCACGGCCACTTGCGAAAGTGAGATCTAATAAAGATAGTATGATAAGATAAATATATTTTTGGTATTTTATGATATAGATGCAAAAAGAAAAGATGCAAATAAAAGTAGATTGAAAGCAAATATGATAAGAGATAGACCCGGGGGCCATAGGTTTCACTAGAGGCTTCTCTCAAGATAGCATAAGTATTACGGTGGGTGAACAAATTACTGTCGAGCAATTGATAGAAAAGCGCATAGTTATGAGATTATCTAGGCATGATCATGTATATAGGCATCACGTCCATAACAAGTAGACCGACTCCTGCCTGCATCTACTACTATTACTCCACACATCGACCGGTATCCAGCATGCATCTAGAGTATTAAGTTCATAAGAACAGAGTAACGCATTAAGCAAGATGACATGATGTAGAGGGATAAACTCATGCAATATGATATAAACCCCATCTTGTTATCCTCGATGGCAACAATACAATACGTGTCTTGTAATCCTTTCAGTCACTGGGTAAGGACACCGCAAGATTGAACCCAAAGCTAAGCACTTCCCCCATGGCAAGAAAGATTAATCTAGTAGGCCAAACTAAACCGATAATTCGAAGAGACTTGCAAAGATAACTCAATCATACATAAAAGAATTCAGAGAAGATTCAAATATTATTCATAGATAAACTTGATCATAAACCCACAATTCATCGGATCTCGACAAACACACCACAAAAAGAGATTACATCGAATAGATCTCCACAAGAGAGGGGAGAACATTGTATTGAGATCCAAAAGAGAGAAGAAGCCATCTAGCTAATAACTATGGACCCGTAGGGTCTGTGGTAAACTACTCACAACTCATCGGAGGGGCAAGGATGTTGATGTAGAGGCCCCGTGCTTAATTCCCTCCGCAGAGTGCCGTGAAGGCTCCAAGATGGGATCTCGCGGATCTGAGAAGGTTACGGTGGTGGAAATTGTGTTTCGTGGTGCCCCGGATGTTTTCGGGTACATAGGTATATATAGGAAGAAGAAGTACGTCGGTGGTCAGCCGAGGGGCCCACGGACGGGGGCGCCCTATAGGGGGGGCTCCTATCTCGTGGAGGCTCCGGTTGCTTCTTGACTTGCACTCCAAGTTCTCTGGATCACGTTCGGCGAGAAAATCACGTTCTCGAAGGTTTCATTCCGTTTGGACTCCGTTTGATATTCCTTTTCTTCGAAATACTGAAATAGGCACAAAACAGCAATTCTGGGCTGGGCCTCCGGTTAAAGAGTAGTCCCAAAAGTAATATAAAAGTGGAAAATAAAGCCCAATAAAGCCTAAAACAGTAGATAAAGTAGCATGGAGCAATCAAAAATTATAGATACGTTGGAGACGTATCAGGCATCCCCAAGCTTAATTCCTGCTCGTCCTCGAGTAGGTAAATGATAAAAGGAGAATTTTTGAGGCGGAGTGATACTTTAGCATAATTTCAATGTAAATCCTCTTAATTATGGTAAGAATATTCAGATCCGAAAGATTCAAGACAAAAGTTCATATTGACATAAAAATAATAATACTTCAAGTATACTAACTAAGAAATTATGTCTTCTCAAAATAACGTGGCCAAAGAAAGTTATGCGTACAAAATCATATAGTCTGGCTATGCTCCATCTTCCCCACACAAAATATTTAAATCATGCACAACCCCGATGACAAGCCAAGCAATTGTTTCAAACTTTATCATTTTCAAAACTTTTTCAATCTTCACGCAATACATGAGCGTGAGCCATGGATATAGCACTATATGTGGAATAGAATGGTGGTTGTGGAGAAGACAAAAAGAGGGAAGATAGTCTCACATCAACTAGGCGTATGAATGAGCTATGGAGATGCCCATTAATAGATATCAATGTGAGTGAGTAGGGATTGCCATGCAACGGATGCACTAGAGCTATAAGTGTATGAAAGCTCAACAAAAGAAACTAAGTGGATGTGCATCCAACTCGCTTGCTCACGAAGACCTAGGGCATTTGAGGAAGCCCATCATTGGAATATACAAGCCAAGTTCTATAATGAAAAATTCCCACTAGTATATGAAAGTGACAAAATGAGAGACTCTCTATCATGAAGATCTTGGTGCTACTTTGAAGCACAAGTGTGGTAAAAGGATAGTAACATTGCCCCTTCTCTCTTTTTCTCTCATTTTTTTCTTCTCTTTTTTTTTCTTTGGGCCTTTTCTCTTTTTTTATGGCCTCCTTTTTTTTATTTTTTTATTTTTTTTATTTTATTTTTCGTCCGGAGTCTCATCCCGACTTGTGGGGGAATCATAGTCTCCATCATCCTTTCCTCACTGGGACAATGCTCTAAAGAATGATGATCATCACACTTTTATTTTCTTACAACTCAAGAATTACAAACCGATACTTAGAACAAAATATGACTCTATATGAATGCCTCCGGCGGTGTACCGAGATATGCAATGAAACATGAGTGACATGTATGAAAGAATTATGAACGGTGGCTTTGCCACAAATACGATGTCAACTACATGATCATGCTAGCAATATGACAATGATGGAGCGTGTCATAATAAACGGAACGGTGGAAAGTTGCATGGCAATATATCTCGGAATGGCTATGGAAATGCCATAATAGGTAGGTATGGTGGCTGTTTTGAGGAAAATATATGGTGGGTGTATGATATCGGCGAAAAGTGCGCGGTATTAGAGAGGCTAGCAATGGTGGAAGGATGGGAAAAAGTGCGTATAATCCATGGACTCAACATTAGTCATAAATAACTCATATACTTATTGCAAAAATCTAGAAGTTATCAAAGCAAAGTATTACGCGCATGCTCCTAGGGGGATAGATTGGTAGGAAAAGACCATCGCTCTTCCCCGACCGCCACTCATAAGGAAGACAATCAAAAAATAAATCATGCTCCAAGTTCATCACATAACGGTTCACCATACGTGCATGCTACGGGAATCACAAACTTCAACACAAGTATTCTTTAAATTCACAACTACTAATCTAGCATGACTCTAATATCACCATCTTCATATCTCAAAACAATTATCAAGCATGAAACTTTTCTTAGTATTCAACACACTCAAAAGAAAGTTTCACATATCTTGAATACCAAGTATATTAATATTAAGCAAATTACCATGCTATTAACGACTCTCAAAATAATCTAAGTGAAGCATGAGAGATCAATAGTTTCTTTAAAACAAATATACCACCGTGCTCTAAAAGATCTAAGTGAAGCATTAGAGCAAAAATTATCACGCTCAAAAGATATAAGTGAAGCACTATGAGCAAAACTATCAAGCTCAAAAGATATAAGTGAAGCACATAGAGTATTCTATCAAATTCCAATTCATGTATGGCTTTCTCAAAAGGTGTGTACAACAAGGATGATTGTGGTAAACTAACAAGCAAAGACGCAAATAATACAAGATGCTCCAAGCAAAACACTTATCATGTGGTGAATAAAAATATAGCCCCAAGTAAAGTTACCAATGAACGAATACGAAAGAGGGGATGCCTTCCCGGGGCATCCCCAAGCTTAGGCTTTTGGCTATTCTTGAATATATTGGGGTGCCATGGGCATCCCCAAGCTTAGGCTCTTGCCACCCTTTATTCCATAGTCCATAAAAGCTTTACCCAAAACTTGAAAACTTCACAACACAAAACTCAATAGAAATCTTGTGAGCTCCGTTAGAGAAAGAAAACAAAAGACTACTTTAAGGTACTGTAATGAACTCATTATTTATTTATATTGGTGTTAAACCTACTATATTCCAACTTCTCTATGGATTATAAACTATTTTATTGGCCATAGATTCATCAAAATAAGCAAACAACACACAAAAAACAGAATCTGTCAGAAACAGAACAGTCTGTGGTAATCTGTAACTAACGCAAACTTCTGGAACTCAAATAATTTCCACAATGTCTTAATTGCGTGCCAAAGCTCGTAACTCAGATACTCATCTCTATGATTATATCATAGGCATTTTATCCTCTTGTCACGATGATCTTCAACTTCACTCTGAAATTACTTGAACCATTCAATAATTCAGACTTGTGTTTCATCAAGTAAATATACTCAATATCTACTCAAATCATCCGTGAAGTAAGAACATAACGATATCCACTGCGTGCCTCAGCACTCATTGGACTGCACACATCAAAATGTATTACTTCCAACAAGTTGCTTTCTTTTTCCATTTTACTGAAAACGAGGCTTTCAGTCATCTTGCCCATGTGGTATGATTTGCATGTCTCAAGTGATTCAAAATCAAGTGAGTCCAAACGATCCATCTGCATGGAGTTTCTTCATGCGTATACACCAATATGACTTACATGGCAGTGCCACAAGTAAGTGGTACTATCTTATATCTTTTGGCATGAAAATGTGTATCACTACGATCGAGATTCAATAAACCATTCCTTTTAGGTGCAAGACCATTGAAGGTATTATTCAAATAAACAGAGTAACCATTATTCTCCTTAAATGAATAACCGTATTGTGATAGACATAATCCAATCATGTCTATGCTCAATGCAAACACCAAATAACAATTATTTAGGTTTAACACCAATCTCAATGGTAGAGGGAGCGTGCGATGCTTGATCACATCAACCTTGGAAACACTTCCAACACATATCATCGTCTCACCTTTAGCTAGTCTCTGTTTATTCCGTAGCTTTTATTTCGAGTTACTAACACTTAGCAACCGAACCGGTATCTAATACCCTGGTGCTACTAGGAGTACTAGTAAAGTACACATTAACATAATGTATATCCAATATACTTCCGTCGACCTTGCCTGCCTTCTTATCTACCAAGTATCTAGGGTGCTTTTGCTTTAGTGTCCGTTCCTCTCACTACAGAAGCACTTAGTCTCGGGTTTGGGTTCAACCTTGGGTTTCTTCACTGGAGCAGCAACTGTTTTGCCGTTTCAAGAAGTATCCCTTCTTGCCCTTGCCCTTCTTGAAACTAGTGGTTTTACCAACCATCAAAAATTGATGCTCCTACTTGACTTCTACTTTCACAAGGCGTCAAACATCGCGAATACTTCAAGGATCATCATATCTATCCCGATATGTTATAGTTCATCACGAAGCTCTAGTAGCTTGGTGGCAATGACTTTGGAGAAACATCACTATCTCATCTGGAAGATTAACTCCCACTCGATTCAAGTGATTGTTGTACCCAGACAATCTGAGTACAAGCTCAACGATTGAGCTTTTCTCCCTTAGTTTGTAGGCCAAGAAGCTCGTCGGAGGTCTTATACCTCTTGATGTGGGCACGAGCCTGAAATCCCAATTTCAGCCCTCGAAACATCTCAGATGTTTCGCGACATTTCGAAATCGTCTTCGATGCCTTAACTCCAAACCATTTAACATTACTAAACTATCACGTAGTTATCAAAACGTGTATGTCAGATGTTCGCAACATCCACAGACGATGTTCGAGGTTCAGCACACTGAGCGGTGCATTAAAGACATAAGCCTTCTTCCAAGCAACGAGGACAATCCTCAGTTTACGGACTTAGTCCGCATAATCGCTACTATCATCTTTCAACTGAATTTTCTCTAGGAACATATCTAAACAGTAGGACTAAAGCGCGAGCTTACGACATAATTAGCAAAGACCTTTTGACTATGTTCAGGATAATTAAGTTCATCTTATGAACTCCCACTCAGATAGACATCATCTAAGTGATTACATGATCCGAGTCAACTAGGCCGTGTCCGATCATCACGTGAGACGGACTAGTCATCATCGGTGAACATCTTCATGTTGATCGTATCTACTATACGACTCATGCTGGACCTTTCGGTCTCTTGTGTTCCGAGGCCATGTCTGTACATGCTAGGCTCGTCAAGTCAACCTAAGTGTTTCGCGTGTGTAAATCTGTCTTACACCCGTTGTATGTGAATGTTAGAATCTATCACACCTGATCACCACGTGGTGCTTCGAAACAACGAACTTACGCAACGGTGCACAGTTAGGGGGAACACTTTCTTGAAATTTTAATGAGGGATCATCTTATTTACTACCGTCGTTCTAAGCAAATAAGATGCATAAACATGATAAACATCACATGCAATCAAAAAGTGACATGATATGGCCAATATCATTTTGCTCCTTTGATCTCCATCTTCGGGCTCCATGATCATCATCGTCACCGGCATGACACCATGATCTCCATCATCATGATCTCCATCATCGTGTCTCCATGAAGTTGTCTCGCCAACTATTACTTCTACTACTATGGCTAACGGTTTAGCAATGAAGTAAAGTAATTACATGGTGTTATTTAGTGACACGCAGGTCATACAATAAATAAAGACAACTCCTATGGCTCCTGCCGGTTGTCATACTCATCGACATGCAAGTCGTGATTCCTATTACAAGAACATGATCAATCTCATACATCACATATCATTCATCACATTCTTTTTGGCCATATCACATCACATAGCATACCCTGCAAAAACAAGTTAGACGTCCTCTAATTGTTGTTTGCATGTTTTACGTGGCTGCTATGGGTTTCTAGCAAGAACGTTTCTTGCCTACGCAAAACCACAACGTGATATGTCAATTGCTATTTACCCTTCATAAGGACCCTTTTCATCGAATCCGATCCGACTAAAGTGGGAGATCGGCACCCTCTAGCCACTTTATGCAACAAGTGCATGTCACCGGTGGAACCTGTCTCACGTAAGTGTACGTGTAAGGTCGGTCCGGGCCGCTTCATCCCACAATACCGTCGAAACAAGATTGGACTAGTAATGGTAAGCATATTGAACAAAATCAACGCCCACAACAACTTGTGTTCTACTCGTGCATAGAATCTACGCAATAGCTCATGATGCCACTGTTGGGGAACGTAGCAGAAATTCAAAATTTTCTACGCATCACCAAGATCAATCTATGGAGATTCTAGCAACAAGAGAGGAAGAGGATGAGCATCTTCATACCCTTGAAGATCGCTAAGCGGAAGCGTTACAAGAACGCGGATGAAGGAGTCGTACTCGCAGCGATTCAGATCACGGTTGATTCCGATCTAAGCACCGAACAACGGTGCCTCCGTGTTCAACACACGTACAGCCCGGGGACGTCTCCTCCTTCTTGATCTAGCAAGGGGAGAGGAGAAGTTGAGGGAGAACTCCGACAGCATGACGGCATGGTGGTGATGGAGCTCGTGGTTTTCCGGCAGGGCTTCGCCAAGCAATACGGAGGATGAGGAGGTGTTGGAGGAGGGAGAGGGCTGCGCCAGGGGAAGGGTGCGGCTTCCCTCTCTCTCTCTCTCTCTCACTGTATATAGGGGGAAGGGAGGAGGGGGAGGCGCCCTAGGGTTCCCTAGGGGAGGGGCAGCGGCCATAGGGGAAACCCTAGATGGGTTTTGGCGCCCCCACCCCCTAGGAAACTTACCCCCCAAGCCGGGAGGGGCAGCTACCCTAGGGGTGGCGCCCCCACCTCTCCAGGTTATGTGAGATGGGGTGGGAGGGGCACTCAGCCCCTTAGTGGGCTGATGTGCCCTCTCCCCTTGGCCCATAAGGCCCCGAAACCCCTTTCGGACACACTGGTCATCACCTGGTACCCCCTGAACAATTCCGGGCTCCAATACCCTTCGTCCAATATATTGATCTTCACCTCCGGACCATTCCGGAGCTCCTCGTCATGTCTGGGATCTCATCCGGGACTCCGAACAACCTTTGGTAACCACATACTATTTACCATAACAACTCTAGCGTCACCGAACCTTAAGTGTGTAGACCCTACGGGTTCGGGAACCATGCAGACATGATCGAGACGTTCTTCGGTCAATAACCAACAGCGGGATCTGGATACCCATGTTGGCTCCCACATGTTCCACGATGATCTCATCGGATGAACCACGATGTCAAGGATTCAAGCAATCCCGTATGCAATTCCCTTTGTCTAGCAGTATTGTACTTGCCCGAGATTCGATCGTCGGTATGCTGATACCTTGTTCAATATCGTTACCGGCAAGTCTCTTTACTCGTTCCGTAACACATCATCCCATGATCAACCCCTTGGTCACATTGTGCACATTATGATGATGTCCTACCGAGTGGGCCCAGAGATACCTTTCCACACACGGAGTGACAAATCCAGTCTCGATTCGTGCCAACCCAATGACACTTTCGGAGATACCTGTAGTGCACCTTTATAGCCACCCAGTTACGTTGTGACGTTTGGTATAACCAAAGCATTCCTACGGTATCCGGGAGTTGCACAATCTCATGGTCTAAGGAAATGATACTTAACATTAGAAAAGCTTTAGCATACGAACTACACGATCTTTTTGCTAGGCTTAGGATTGGGTCTTGTCCATCACATCATTCTCCTAATGATGTGATCCTGTTATCAACGACATCCAATGTCCATGGTCAGGAAACCGTAACCATCTATTGATCAACGAGCTAGTCAACTAGAGGCTTACTAGGGACATGGTGTTGTCTATGTACCCACACATGTATCTGAGTTTCCTATCAATACAATTATAGCATGGATAATAAACGATTATCATGAACTAGGAAATATAATAATAATAACTAATTTATTATTGTCTCTAGGGCATATTTCCAACAAGGTTTGTGATGGGTACTTGGTATGTCTTGACTTGAGCGAAGACCTCCCCGGCAACGGCGCCAGAAATCCTTCTTGCTACGTGTTGAGCTTGCGTTGGTTTTCCTCGAAGAGGAGAGGGTGATGCAGCAAAGTGTAGCGTAAGTATTTCCCTCAGTTTTGAGAACCAAGGTATCAATCCAGTAGGAGGCTCCTTAAAAGTCCCACGCACCTACACAAACAAACTGAGAACTCGCAACCAACGCAATAAAGGGGTTGTCAATCCCTTCACGGCCACTTGCGAAAGTGAGGTCTAATAAAGATAGTATGATAAGATAAATATATTTTTGATATTTTATGATATAGATGCAAAAAGTAAAGATGCAAATAAAAGTAGATTGAAAGCAAATATGATAAGAGATAGACCCGGGGGCCATAGGTTTCACTAGTGGCTTCTCTCAAGATAGCATAAGTATTACGGTGGGTGAACAAATTACTGTCGAGCAATTGAAAGAAAAGAGCATAGTTATGAGATTATCTAGGCATGATCATGTATATAGGCATCACGTCCATAACAAGTAGACTGACTCCTGCCTGCATCTACTACTATTACTCCACACATCAACCGCTATCCAGCATGCATCTAGAGTATTAAGTTCATAAGAATAGAGTAACGCATTAAGCAAGATGACATGATGTAGAGGGATAAACTCATGCAATATGATATAAACCCCATCTTGTTATACTCGATGGCAACAATACAATACGTGCCTTGCAACCCTTTCTGTCACTGGGTAAGGACACCGCAAGATTGAACCAAAAGCTAAGCACTTCTCCCATGGCAAGAAAGATCAATCTTGTAGGCCAAACTAAACCGATAATTCGAAGAGACTTGCAAAGATAACTCAATCATACATAGAAGAATTCAGAGAAGATTCAAATATTATTCATAGATAAACTTGATCATAAACCCACAATTCATCGGATCTCGACAAACACACCGCAAAAAGAGATTACATCGAATAGATCTCCACAAGAGAGGGGAGAACATTGTATTGAGATCCAAAAGAGAGAAGAAGCCATCTAGCTAATAACCATGGACCCGTGAGGTCTGTGGTAAACTACTCACAACTCATCGGAGGGGCAAGGATGTTGATGTAGAGGCCCAGTGCTTGATTCCCTCCGACAGAAAGTGCCGACGAAGGCTCCAAGATGGGATCTCATGGATCTGAAGGTTACGGTGGTGGAAATTGTGTTTCATGGTGCCCGGATGTTTTCGGGCAATGAGGGTATATATAGGAAGAAGAAGTACGTCGGTGGCTGCCCCGAGGGGCCCACGAGACAGGGCGCGCCTATAGGGGCGCCCTCCTATCTCATGGAGGCTCCGGTTGCTTCTTGACTTGCACTCCAAGTTCTCTGGATCACGTTCGGCGAAAAAATCACGTTCCGGAAGGTTTCATTCCGTTTGGACTCCGTTTGATATTCCTTTTCTTTGAAATACTGAAATAGGCAAAAAAACAACAATTCTGGGCTGGGCCTCCGGTTAATAAGTTAGTCCCAAAAGTAATATAAAATTGGAAAATAAAGCCCAATAAAGCCTAAAACAGTAGATAAAGTAGCATGGAGCAATCAAAAATTATAAATACGTTGGAGACGTATCAGGGACGGCGACGGGCGGTGACGACGGGGACGGGGACGGCCTGCGCGGCGACGACGGGGACGGGGACGGGGACGGTCGGGGCGGCGATGATGGGGACGGGGACGGGGCGGCGACGGGGGCGTCGACGAGGGGTGGTGACGGGCGCGTCGACGGGGGCAGCAACGGGGCAGAGGATAAGAAGCACATGAGAACTGACGAAATTTGTAAGTGCTTCTTATATAGGATGGGCCTTTAGTACCGGTTGGAGCCACCAACCGGTACTAAAGGTCAAATTTGGCCTGGCCAAGCGGCGGGAAGCGACACACTTTAGTACCGGGTGGTGGCATCAACCGGTACTAAAGACACACCTTTAGTACCGGTTGGAGCCACGACCAGTATTAAAGGGTGTGCGCTGCCAGGCGATGGGTGCAAAGTTTAGTCCCACCTCGCCTAGCGAAGGGCAGCCGCACTGGTTTATAAACCCAGCCGCGGCTGCTCCTTCGAGCTCCTCTCCAAAGCAGGCCTTACAGGCCTACACATTGCAATGCTGCCAGGCCTATCTGGGCCTTGCGGGCCTGCATCCTGGCCCAACAACAGGTTGGGTTTCTAGTCGTATGCAGTCATTGTGGGCCCAAGAGGGCGGCTTTTTTATTTTCTTATTTTTTGCTTTATTTATTTTCTTTTATTTATTTCTGAGTTGTTTTTGTCTGTATTTAGAGTTTCTTTGTGAATATTTTTTCTTTAGGTACAAAAAATTACAAACTTTCTGTTAGTGCCGGTAGTTTTCAAATTTGAATAGTTTAAATTTTTGAATTATTTGAAATTTGTGTGAATCACTAGTTTGTGAATAACTTAACTTTAAAACACATTTTTCAGTGATTCTTTTTTCTTATGTTTAATATTAGTGTGTTTTATCATTATATTCAATATGGTAATGCTTAGGTTATTTATAAAATGAAATGCCTTTGTAATAGATGATTTTTCGTCCGGAACCCTGATACTTCGAAAGAGATTGTCCATTTTGTACACGAAGTGCATCCAGTTTTTGCCGTAACCCTCTCTACTTTTTTGCACATGCTATGTGGGTGAAATTATGATACCATGCCAACTTTCAACCTTTCGGAGTTCATTTGAAGTGTTTTCAATTTCAAGGTCATTTAGCTGAAAAAATCAGTAAATGCATGAAAGAATTTGTTTGTACATAAAATTTCTTCGCGTTTCAAATGCCAAAACACATAACTACCCTAACTATTACAGAGATTCCCTTCTGGGTGTTAAACACACAAGAAAGTGATGATAGGGAAGCCGATCACATCCAAGATCTTTGGGTGTGAAACTTTTTCTTCGCGTGTGTCCCTTTGCGCTGTAACCATGGAAAATCTTCATCATTTAACTGGATGCTCGGGTCAATATTCACTGTGAATGGAGAAATTTCATCAAACTTTTCATAATCTTCGACATGTACATCTTGTCATCCACTCCCACGATGTTTCTCTTCCCAAAAAGAACTATGTGGCGCTTTGGCTCATCATATGATGCATTCACTTCCTTATCTTTTCTTTTTCTCGGCTTGGTAGACATGTCCTTCACATAGAAAACCTGTGCCACATCATTGGCTAGGATGAATGGTTCGTCTGCATACGCAAGATTGTTGAGATCCACTGTTATCATTCCATACTGCGTGTCTTCCGTTACCCTGCCTCGTGTCATATTGACCCATTTGCACCGAAACAAAGGGACCTTCAAACCACGTCCATAGTCAGGTTCCCATATGTCCTCTATGTAACCATAATATGTTTCCTTCCCCGTCTTGGTTGCTACATAAAAGCGGACACCACTGTTTTGGTTGGTGCTCTTCTTATCTTGGGCGATCATGTAAAATGTATTCCCATTTATCTCGTACCCTTTGAAAGTCATTACATTCGAAGATGGTAACTGGTACAACAAGTGCATGTCATCTTCAATAGAGGCGTCATGCATGGCACGTGTCTGCAACCAGCCGGCGAAAGTCCCCGTTTGTTCACGTGTAATCCAGTCATCAGACCGCTCCGGGTGTTTGGAGCGTAGAAAATTCTTGTGTTCGTCCATATACGGAGCCACCAAGGCGGAATTCTGTAGAACTGTGTAGTGTGCTTCAATGAGAGAATGTCCGTCCATACATATTATTTTATTCCCTCCCAGCGTGCCTTTTCCATCCAGTCTACCCTTATGCCGCGATTTAGGAACACCAATCGGCTTAAGGTCAGGAATAAAGTCAATACAAAACTCAATGACCTCCTCATTTTCATGGCCCTTGGAGATGCTTACTTCTGGCCTAGCACGGTTATGAACATATTTCTTTAAAACTCCCATGAACCTCTCAAAGGGGAACATATTGTGTAGAAATACAGGACCCATAATGGCAATCTCGTCGACTAGATGAACTAGGACGTGCGTCATGATATTGAAGAAGGATAGTGGGAACACCAGCTCGAAACTGACAAGACATTGCACCGAATCATTCTCTAACCTTGGTATGATTTCTGGATTGATTACCTTCTGAGAGATAGCATTGAGGAATGCACATAGCTTCACAATGGCTAATCGAACGTTTCCGGTAGAAGCCCCCTCAATGCGACCGGAAGCAGTTGCGTCATAATCACATGGCAGTCATGAGACTTTAGGTTCTAGAACTTTTTCTCTGCCATATTTATTATTCCCTTTATATTCAACAAGAAGCCAGACAGTACCTTAATACTGAGCAGGCATTCAAAGAAGATTTCCTTCTCTTCTTTGGTAAGAGCGTAGCTGGCATGACCCTGATGTGTATCGTCTTTTCCGTGCATATGTTGCTGGTCCTCCCATGCCTCCGGTGTATCTTTTGTCTTCCCATACACGCCCAAGAAGCCAAGCAGGGTCACGCAAAGATTCTTCGTCACGTGCATCACATCAATTGCAGAGCGGACCTCTAGGTCTTTCCAATAGGGCAGGTCCCAAAATATAGATTTCTTCTTCCACATGGGTACGCGTCCGTCAGCGTCATTTGGAACAGGTTGTCCGCCAGGACCCTTTCCAAAGACTACCTTCAAATCCTTGACCATATCATGTACATCAGCACCAGTACGGTGCTGAGGCTTCGTCTGGTGATCCGCCTCACCTTTGAAATGCTCCCCCTTCTTTCTTACGGGATGCCTGCTCAGAAGAAATCGACGATGTCCCAGGTACACATTCTTCCTACAATTATCCAAATATATACTGTCGGTATCATTGAAACGGTGCGTGCATGTGCGGTATCCCTTGTTTGTCTGTCCTGAAAGGTTACTGAGAGCAGGCCAATCGTTGATGGTCACGAACATCAACGCCTTTAGGTCAAATTCTTCCTGTCCGTGCTCATCCCACGCACGTACACCTGTTCCATTCTATAGTTGTAAGAGTTCTTCAACTAATGGCCTTAGGTACACATCAATATCGTTGCCGGGTTGCTTAGGGCATTTGATGAGCACTGGCATCATAATGAACTTCCGCTTCATGCACAACCAAGGAGGAAGGTTATACAAACATAGAGTCATAGGCCAGGTGCTATGGTTGCTGCTCTGCTCCCCAAAAGGATTAATGCCATCTGCGCTTAGACCAAACCATACGTTCTTACATCACCTGCAAACTCCCCCCCTGTACTTTCTCTCAATTTTTCTCCACTGCGACCCGTCAGCAGGTACTCTCAACTTTCCGTCTTTCTTACGGTCTTGACTTTGCCATCACATCGCCTTGGCATGCTCTTTGTTTTGGAACAAACGTTTCAACCATGGTATTATAGGAGCATACCACATCACCTTGGCAGGAATCTTCTTCCTGGGGCGCTCGCCCTCGACATCACCAGGGTCATCGCGGCTGATCTTATAGCGAATGCACTGCATACCGGGCACGCGTTCAAATCCGTGTACTCACCACGGTAGAGGATGCGGTCATTAGGGCATGCATGTATCTTCTGCACCTCTAACCCAAGAGGGCAAACATCCTTGTTTGCTTCGTACGTACTCTCGGTCAATTCATTGTCTTTTGGAAGCATCTTCTTTAACATTACCAGCAACTTTCCAAATCCCTTGTCAGATACACCATTCTCTGCATTCCATTGCAATAATTCCAGTGTGGTGCCCAACTTTTTCTTGTCAGCATCGCAATTCGGGTACAACAATTTCTTGTGATCCTCTAACATGCGCTACAACTTCTTCTTCTCCAAATCACTTGCCCAGTTTCTCTTTGCATCGGTGATACGTCTCCGTCGTATCTACTTTTCCAAACACTTTTGCCCTTGTTTTGGACTCTAACTTGTATGACTTGAATGGAACTAACCCGGACTGACGCTGTTTTCAGCAGAATTGCCATGATGTTGTTTTATGTGCAGAAAACAAAGTTCTCGGAATGACCTGAAACTCCACGGAACATCTTAGAAAAAATTAAAAAAATCCACGCCAAAGATGAAGACCAGGGGGCCCACACCCTGTCCACGAGGGTGGGGGGCGCCCCCCTACCTCGTGGGCCCCCTGGAGACCCTCCGACGCAAACTCCAACTCTATATATTTGCTTTCGGAGAGAAAAAATCAAAGAGAAGAAATCATCGCGTTTTATGATATGGAGCTGCCGCCAAGCCCTAAAACCACTCGGGAGGGCTGATCTGGAGTCTGTTCGGGGCTCCGGAGAGGGGGATTCGTCGCCGTCGTCATCATCAACCATCCTCAATCACCAATTTCATGATGCTCATTACCGTGTGTGAGTAATTCCATCGTAGGCTTGCTGGACGGTGATGGGTTGAATGAGATCTATCATGTAATCGAGTTAGTTTTGTTAGGGTTTGATCCCTAGTATCCACTATGTTCTAAGATTGATGTTGCTATGACTTTGCTATGCTTAATGCTTCTCACTAGGGCACGAGTGCCATGATTTCAGATCTGAACCTATTATGTTTTCATGAATATATGTGAGTTCTTGATCCTATCTTGCAAGTCTATAGTCACCTATTATGTGTTATGATCCGACAACCCCGAAGTGACAATAATCGGGATACTTCTCGGTGATGACCATAGTTTGAGGAGTTCATGTGTTCACTATGTGCTAATGCTTTGTTCTGGTTCTCTATTAAAAGGAGGCCTTAATATCCCTTAGTTTCCATTAGGACCCCGCTGCCACGGGAAGGTAGGACAAAAGATGTCATGCAAGTTCTTTTCCATAAGCACGTATGACTATATTCGGAATACATGCCTACATTACATTGATGAATTGGAGCTAGTTCTGTGTCACCCTATGTTATGACTATTACATGATGAACCGCATCCGGCATAATTATCCATCACCAATCCAATGCCTACGAGCTTTCTATCTATGGGTTTACGCTTATTTACTTTCCCGTTGTCACTGTTACAATCACTACAAAATACCAAAAATATTACTTTTGCTTTCATTACTCTTTTGTTACCGTTACCACTACTATCATACTACTTTGCTACTAAATACTTTGCTGCAGATATTAAGTTATCCAGGTGTGGCTGAATTGACAACTCAGTTGCTAATAGTTGAGAATATTCTTTGGCTCCCCTTGTGTCGAATCAATAAATTTGGGTTAAATACTCTACCCTCGAAAGCTGTTGCGATCCCCTACACTTGTGGGTTATCAAGACTAATTTCTGGCGCCGTTGCCGGGGAGCATAGCTCTATTCTTTGAGTCACTTGGGATTTATATATGTTGGACACTATGAAGAACTTGAAAGACGCTAAGACAAAATTTTATCCCTCGACTATGAGGGGAGGTAAGGAACTGCCATCTAGCTCTGCACTTGATTCACCTTATGTTGTGAGTAAGCTTGCGACACCTAAACCTGCTTCTGCTATTCGTTCTGATATGTCGCATGTTATTGATGATGCCACTTCTGCTATGCATGATACTTATGATGAAACTAATTCTATGCTTGATACTACTGTGCCCCTTGGTGAATTTCTTGATTAACAAATTTCTAGGGCTAGAGAGAAAGAAACTATTGAAACTGATAATGTTGATGAAATTGATGATGAAGATATGCCTGTTATTCCTGAGGGTTATGTTTTTGATATGGAATCTTCTGCAGCTATTTTTGCCTGCAAAGATTGAAACAAACTTAAGCGGCTGTTAGTTAAATGGAGTAAAGAATCTCTTAGGGATATAATGAAACCTGACCCTGCTTTTGCTACTTCACTTATTTGTGTTCCCGATAAGGATTATGAATTCTCTGTTGATCTTGATATAATTACTTTGGTTGAATCTGATCCTTTTCATGGTTATGAATCTGAAACTGTTATGGCACATCTTACTAAATTAAATGATATAGCCACCCTGTTCACTAATGATGAGAGATCTCGCTACTTTTGCATCCTTAAAATATTTCCTTTCTCATTAAAGGGTGATGCTAAGATATGGTTTAATTCTCTAGATCCTGGTTGTGTGCGTAGTCCCCAGGATATGATTTTTTATTTCTCTGCTAAATATTTCCCTGCTCATAAGAAACAAGCTGCTTTAAAGGAATTATACAATTTTGTGCAAATTGAAGAAGAGAGTCTCCCACAAGCTTGGGGGAGGCTTCTCAAGTTACTTAATGCTTTGCCTGATCATCCTCTTAAGAAAAATGAAATACTTGATATCTTTTATAATGGACTAATCGATGCTTCCAGAGATTGCCTGGATAGTTGTGCTGGTTCTCTTTTCAGGGAAAGAACACCGGATGAAGCTGAAATTCTATTGAATAATATGTTGACAAATGAAAATAATTGGGCACCTTCTGAGCCAGCTCCTGAGCCAGCTCCTGCTCCAATTAATGATAATATTCCTAAACCAACTCCGAAAAAGAGAGGTGTTCTATTTCTCAGTCCTGAAGATATGCAAGAGGCAAAGAAATATATGAAAGAAAAAGGTATTAAAGCAGAAGATGTTAAGAATTTACCTCCTATTGAAGAAATACATGGTCTTAATTTCATCGCTTTGTTGAAGAAACATATGATCTTGATCCATTACCTATTGAAGAACCTCCTGATCCAGATAACCCGACACAGGTAGTAAAGGTAAATTCTCTCTATAGATTTGACGAAGGTGATATTCCTCACTATAAGTCTGCTAGACAATGCTTGGATGAGTTTGATAACTTTATTGTCAAACAAGAAAATTTCAATGCTTATTTTGGTAGACAATTAAAACAAAATACCTATATAATTAAACACTTGGGTGATTATATGGCTGATGTTAGATGTGAACTTAAACTTGTTAGCAAACATGCTTCTATGGTTACCACTCAAGTAGAACAAGTACTTAAGGCTCAAAATGATTTTCTTAATGAGATGAATAGTAAGGAAAATGATTATGTTGTTAGAGTGGCTACTAGAACTGGTAGAATGACCCAGGAACCTTTGTATCCTGAAGGCCACCCTAAGAGAATTGAGCAAGATTCTCAGAGAAATAATACTGATGTGCCTAGTTCTTCTAAAAGGAAGAAAAGGAAAAATGATAGGACTTTGCACACTTCTAGTGAACCTATTGCTGAACCACCTGAGAATCCAAATGATATATCTATTTCCGATGCTGAAACACAATCTGGTAATGAACATGAACCTAGCGAAGATCTTAATGATGATGTTCATGATGATGCTCAACCTAGTAATGATAATGATGTAGAAGTTGAACCTGATGTTGATCTTGATAACCCACAATCAAAGAATCAACGTTTTGATAAGAGAGACTTTGTTGCTAGGAAACATGGTAAAGAAAGATAACCATGGGTTCAGAAACCCATGCCTTTTCCTCCCAAACCATCCAAGAAAAAGGATGATGAGGATTTTGAGCGCTTTGCTGAAATGATTAAACCTATCTTTTTGTGTATGCGATTAACTGATGTGCTCAAAAAAAATCCTTATGCTAAGTATATGAAGGATATCATTACCAATAAGAGAAAGATACCGGAAGCTGAAATTTCCACCAGGCTTGCTAATTATACTTTTAATGGTGGAATACCAAAGAAACTTGGAGATCCAGGAGTACCCACTATACCATGCTCCATTAAAAGAAATTATGTTAAAACTGCTTTATGTGATCTTGGAGTCGGTGTTAGTGTTATGCCTCTCTCTTTATATCGTAGACTTGATTTGAATAACTTGACACCTACTGAAATATCTTTGCAAATGGCTGATAAATTAACTGCTATACCTGTCGGTATTTGTGAGGCTGTGCCTGTTGTGGTTGCAAACGTTACTATTTTAACGGACTTAGTTATTCTTGATATTCCCGAGGACGATAGTATGTCTATTATTCTTGGAAGACCTTTTCTGAATACTGCAGAGGCTGTTATTGATTGCAACAAAGGCAATGCCACTTTTCATATTAATGGTAATGAGCACATGGTACACTTTCAGAGGAAACAACCTCAAGTTTATAGTATCAATTCTATTGGAAAAGTTCCATCGATTATTTTTGGAGGTTTTGAATTTCCTCTTCCTACTGTTAAGAAGAAATATGATATTCTTATTATAGGGGATGTGCATATCCCGTTGAGGTAATATAGTGTTATTCAAATTTCTCCGGTTCCATGTTAGTCGGGATGAGTTTGTTAACAAGACCTGATCAACCTTCTTAGTGGATTCCTTTTGATGAGCATGAGACGGATGAAACTAGAAGGCACAACCTTCTGTACCCTCTTTATACTTTCTGTTATTTAGTTTAAATAAAGTAAAAAATAGTATTTTTTTCTGCCCGTTTCCTGACTTATCCGTGCAATATAAAAATACCCCGAAAATAAAAGTCCTCAGAATGCCATGCCAATTTAATATGATTTTTTCGGGAATATTTTGAGGATTTATGGTGCAAAAATTACCAAGGGGGGAGCTGCCACCTGGCCACGAGGGTGGAGGGCGCGCCCTACCCCCCAGGGCGCCCCCCTGCCTCGTGGGCTCATGGTGGCCCTCCTCCACTTATTCCTGCACCCATCCTCTTCTTCTTCCTCTCACAAATACGAATATCTGGCCTCAAACACGAGTTCCAGCCCCCGTTGCTGTAATTTTCGATCTCCTTGCTCAAAGCACCTCTCACAAAACTGCTTGGGGAGATTGTTCCTTGGTATGTGACTCCTCCATTGGTCCAATTAGTTTTTGTTCTAGTGCTTTATTCATTGCAAATTTGTGCTGCATAGGTGACCATGTTCTTGAGCTTGCATGCCAATTTTATATGGTTCCAAGTAGTTCTAATGCATGATAAAGGCTCTAGGCACTTGTAGGAGTAGTTGCTATCAATTTTATTGAAGTTGGTTCACTTTTGTCTGAAGTTATTAAAAATTTCAGAAATTTTTCAGAGAAAACAATATGTTTAAGAAGATGTTCCAAGGTGGTTCTTCAAGGAAGCAAGGTCCCAGGCTTGCTATGCGTGATGCTGACGAGGAACCACCAAGAGATGCTCTAGTGCGGCTTTGTGAATGGCCTTCGGAAAATTTTATGGATCGAGCAGGAATCAAAGAAGAATTTAACGCATATTTGCATAACCCCGATCTTGTGGACTTTGAGGCAGACAAATGCCCACAGTATCGTGATCTCACTAGTTCATTTGTGAGGAGGTTTGAGTTTTCATCTTTGCGTAATTCCCCTTCTGTCATGTTTGATCTTTAAGATAAATCTTATACCCTGGACTTAGAGGATTTTACTTTTGCTTGCAAACTCCCACAATGGGGTAGTACTGTTGATCCCCGTAAATCTGAATTTAGAGACTTCCTTGCTAGTATAACTGTGGGGGAATCTAGAGATATAACGCAAGCCACTATAGGGAGCATTCACTTTCCTGCTATACATTATTTTGCTCTCTTCATCGGTATGTCCGTAAATGCTAAGGATGAAGCATGTCACATGTGTGTCCCTAATCTCAGCATTCTCAGGAGTGTTGTGTTGGGAGACCAATCTTATCATATGGGAGCCATTGTAGCTCGTAGGTTGCATCATAATAGATATAACGGAGATTTCTTTGGAGGAATTTATGCAACCCGCTTAGCTAATTTTCTTGAGATAGACATTTGTGAGGGTGATATGGAGTTGCCCCCTACTTATTTAGATTTTGATTCTATGGTTTCCCACCAGTTTGTCGAGAGGATTGAATCACCTCTCTAGTATCGACTAATCTTTAAAAAACGGTATGTTGTCCGTATTACTCTTCCTGCTCCTGCCTTCTTTGATTCTCAGACAAAAGGAAGATATGTTATTACCAGAGAGGAGGCAGATGAGTACGAGAGGAGAGCGGAGGCAGCTCGACGCCACACTGCAGCTCAGGAGGCGATAGCCGCTGCATCGCAGTACGACCCCAGCTACACCTACGGGTATCCGCCAGGCCATCCCTGGCAATGAACCAACTTAGGCCAAAAGCCTAAGCTTGGGGGAGTACGTATTTCTCACCGACATTACATTTATGTTCACACACACTCATTGCTAGGTGTCGGTGCTCATACTCTTTCACTGTAATATCCATGCTAGTTTATTTTCTTTTTCCTGCTTTCTTCTTGTGTGTTTGTTAAACTTTAAGAAAACAACAAAAGAAATTAGTAGTAGTTTACTTTTCTTGCTGTAGTAGTAATAACTAAAAAGAAAACCCAAAAATATTTCCTGTTCTTCTTTTGCTTGTTGGGAGCTTTCCCGTGTCAATAGTTTTATTTCTTTTCTTTTCTTTGGGAGGCGATAGGAGAAGACCATGATTAAATTGTTGAAGTGGCTCTTATATGCATTATTGTTGATTTAACCAAGAGCCCATATTGCCTTGCCTTCTCCTGTTTATTGAATGCTCGCAGATTCCAGCTTAGTCCAATGCACGTGCACTCTTATTATTATTCACTTCGTTCGGTCGTGCAAGTGAAAGGCAATTATGATGATATATGATAGACTGACTGAGATGAGAAAAGCTGGTATGAACTTGACCTATCTTGTTTTTGTAAATATGATGAGTTCATCATTCCTGATTCAGCTTATTATGAATAAACATGTTTGCAATGACAATTAGAGATCATAGTTGCTTATGCCATGCTTGATTAGCTATGAGTTATAATGGTTTACCTTGCGTGCCAACATGCTATTAAAATGGTTGTGATGTGGTATGATGGGGTGGTATCCTCCTTTGAATGATTTAAGCCACTTGACTTGGCACATGTTCACACATGTAGTTGAAACAAATCAACATAGCCTTCATGATATTTATGTTCATGGTGGATTATATCCTACTCATACTTGCATCCAATGTTTATTAATTTTAATGCATGTCCATGACTGTTGTCGCTCTCTAGTTGGTCGCTTCCCAGTCTTTTGCTAGCCTTCACTTGTACTAAGCGGGAATACTGCTTGTGCATCCAATCCCTTAAACCCCAAAGTTATTCCATATGAGTCCACCATACCTTCCTATATACGGTATCTACTTGCCGCTCCAAGTAAATTTGTATGTGCCAAACTCTAAACCTTCAAATAAACATTCTGTTTTGTATGCTCGAATAGCTCATGTATCAACTAGGGCTGCCCCTATCTTCCATGTTAGGTGGGTTATTCTCAAGAGGAGTAGACTCCGCTCCTCACTCACGAGAAAATGGCTGGTCACCGGGATGCCCAGTCCCATGCTTTATGCAAACTAAATTAAAATAATTGCAAACAAAACCCCCTGGGACCTGTTGATTGTTGGAGGCACTCGTTGTTACGAGCAAGCCATGGATTGATGCTTGTTGGTGGAGGGGGAGTATAAACTTTACCATTCTGTTTGGGAACCGCCTATAATGTGTGTAGGATGGAAGATATCGCCATCTCTTAGTTGTTATGTTGACAATGAAAGTATGCCGCTCAAAATATTATTGATCTCTATTTCAAAACCGAGCTCGCGCACCTCTACAAATCCCTGCTTCCCTCTGCGAAGGGCCTATCTATTTACTTTTATGTTGAGTCATCACCCTCTTATTAAAAAGCACTAGCTGGAGAGCGCAGCTGTCATTTGCATTCATTACCATTAATTTATATTGGGTATGACTATGACTGGATCTCTTTTACCATGAATTACAATGTCTAGTCAGTCCTTGATCTTTAAAGGTGCTCTGCATTTATGTTTTGCGGTCTCAGAAAGGGCTAGCGAGATACCATCTTGTTATATCATATTATGATTGTTTTGAGAAAGTGTTGTCATCCGAGATTTATTATGATGACTCCTAGTTGATTAGGCCATTGATATGAGTAAACATGCGACCTGAGAATTATTGCAAATGTGGTTAGTTATAATCTTTGCTGCAAACTTGAATGCTGACTTGACATATTTACAACAACAAGAGCAAACAGAGTTTGTAATTTTTTTCTCTTTTAGTTTTTCAACTGAATTGCTTGAGGACAAGCAAGGGTTTAAGCTTGGGGGAGTTGATACGTCTCCGTCGTATCTACTTTTCCAAACACTTTTGCACTTGTTTTGGACTCTAACTCGTATGATTTGAATGGAACTAACCCGGACTGACGCTATTTTTAGCAGAATTGCCATGATGTTGCTTTATGTGCAGAAAACAAAAGTTCTCAGAATGACCTAAAACTCCATGGAACATCTTAGAAAAAATAAAAAAATCCTCGCCAAAGATGAAGACCAGAGGGCTCACACCCTGTCCACGAGGGTGGGGGGCGCGCCCCCCCTCTAGGGTGCACCCCTACCTCGTGGGCCCCCTGGAGACCCTCCGACGCCAACTCCAACTCTATATATTTACTTTCGGAGAGAAAAAAATCAGAGAGAAGAAATCATCGCGTTTTACGATACGGAGCCGCCGCCAAGCCCTAAAACCTCTCGGGAGGGTTGATCTGGAGTCCGTTCGGGGCTCCGGAGAGGGGGATTCGTTGCCGTCGTCATCATCAACCATCCTCCATCATCAATTTCATGATGCTCACCGCCGCGCGTGAGTAATTCCATCGTAGGCTTGCTGGACGGTGATCGGTTGGATGAGATCTATCATGTAATCGAGTTAGTTTTGTTAGGGTTTGATCCCTAGTATCCACTATATTCTGAGATTGATGTTGCTATGACTTTGCTATGCTTAATGCTTGTCACTAGGGCCCGAGTGCCATGATTTCAGATATGAACCTATTATGTTTTCATGAATATATGTGAGTTCTTGATCCTATCTTGCAAGTCTATAGTCACCTATTATGTGTTATGATCCGACAACCTCAAGTGACAATAATCGGGATACTTCTCGGTGATGACCATACTTTGAGTAGTTCATGTATTCACTATGTGCTAATGCTTTGTTCTGGTTCTCTATTAAAAGGAGGAATTAATATCCATTAGTTTCAATTAGGACCCGCTGCCCTTTGGAGGGTAGGACAAAAGATGTCATGCAAGTTCTTTTCCATAAGCACGTATGACTATATTCGGAATACATGCCTACATTACATTGATGAATTGGAGCTAGTTCTGTGTCACCCTATGTTATGATTGTTACATGATGAACCGCGTCCGGCATAATTATCCATCACCGATCCAATGCCTACGAGCTTTCCATCTACTGGTTTACGCTTATTTACTTTCCCGTTGTTACTGTTACAATCACTACAAAATACCAAAAATATTACTTTTGCTTTCATTACTCTTTTGTTACCGTTACCACTACTATCATACTACTTTGCTACTAAATACTTTGCTGCAGATATTAAGTTATCCAGGTGTGGCTGAATTGACAACTCAGTTGCTAATAGTTGAGAATATTCTTTGGCTCCCCTTGTGTCGAATCAATAAATTTGGGTTGAATACTCTACCCTCGAAAGCTGTTGCGATCCCCTACACTTGTGGGTTATCAATCGGCAATGGCCCGACCAAGATCGTCAACGGGCTCATTTGATGCCTCTTCTTCAAGTTCTTCCCGCATTGCCGGCTTAGCTTCTTCCCCCGTTGTTCTATCATCGTATTCACGGAACCCATGGCCAGGATAGCTGTCGTCGTCCTCTTCTTCTTCATTGTCTTCCATCATAACCCCTCTTTCTCCATGCTTGGTACAAACATTATAGTGGGGCATGAAACCGGACTCAAACAGGTGGGCGTGAATGGTTCTTGACTTAGAGTAATTGTGATCATTCTTACAGCCAGCACATGGACAGGGCATAAAACCATCCGCCCGCTTGTTTGCCTCAGCCGCAAGCAGAAAATTCTGCACGCCATTAATGAACTCGGGAGAGCATCGGTCATCGTACATCCATTGTCGGTCATCTTCATTATACAACACCGAAAAGACCAAATTAATACAAGTTCATACATAAAGTTCATACAACACTTAAATGCAACTAACAAATAACTCTCTAGCTAAAGCATTTAAATGCAACAACAAATGCGATCAAGATCGCAACTAAGGTAACAATTGATCCAACAACATAATGATACCAAGCCTCACTATCAATGGCATATTTTCTAATCTTTCTAATCTTCAAGCGCATTTTCTCCATCTTGATCTTGTGATCATTGACGACATCGGCAACATGCAACTCCAATTCCATCATCTCCCCCTCAATCCTTTTCAGTTTTTCTTTCAAATACTTGTTTTCTCTTTCAACTAAATTTAACCTCTCGACAATAGGGTCGGTTGGAATTTCCGGTTCACATACCTCCTAGATAAAAATATCTATGTCAACTTGATGGGCATAATTTTTCATAAACACGAAATGCAACAAATAGTTTTAAAAGATAATATACCACATCTGAATCATAACACGGACGAGGGCTGGCGGGGACAAATATCAAAACCATGACACTATGTATAACAAACAACGTACGGGTAAGATAATTATAGGAGTAACTATATATCCAAATCACACAAACATGAATTTTTTATATAAAAAAGATAAGAACAATAGGCTTAGCACAAGGTGGTGCCGGCGACGGGACGGTGCGGGCGATCGGCGGTGGTTACGACGGAGATTTAGAAGGCACTAAGTAAACCACACCTACATATGCAAACTAAGTGTTATTTTGACCTCAAATTGCATATAAGTCAAACCAATGCAAGGGCTAATCTAGCAATGAGAGATGAAAGGACAAAGTTGCTAACCTTTGTGATCATTTGAATGGATGGGGCCTGCAAATCTTGATAAATTTTGGGCAAAATTTGTGATGAGCTCGAGAGGAAGAATGGAAGAACAGAGGAGAGGGGGAGGGAAAAGGGGGAAGAACAGAGTGCGGGTGGACGAAGGGTTTATATAGGACGATCTTTAGTACCGGTTCGTGCCTCGAACCGATACTAAAGGTTCTGGAGGGGCCCCAGTCTGACAACATCCTGCCACCACTCTCTTTAGTACCGGCTCGTGGCACGAACCGGTGCTAAAAGTTTGGCACAAACCGGTATTAATGAGGGCCGCACGCCTAGCCGTTGGAACTGGCACTAATGGTCACATTAGTGCCGGCTCAAATTCAAACCGGGACTAATGAGCTGAACATTTGACCCTTTTTCTACTAGTGGGAACTACCTTGGTGAGATGGATCATGCCAAGGCCATGTAGATGGAAAGCAGTCATTGCACTAGGCGGAGCTGCCTTGCGTACTGGTTCTAGTTATAAGCAAAGGAATGTTGCTAGGTTGCAGAAAGTTTAAATAAAATGAGACCATGTTGGTCAGCACTTATATTCCTGACACCTACAAAACAGAAGCTATTACTAATAAGATGGTTGGTACATACCTTTAAGAAAAACTTCAGATGGGAAATTAGTACAGTATGTTATAGGAGTACATCTAAACTTTACATCAAAATTTCTTTCTTGAGAGAACTCCATATTAGTTCCTTAAGAGCATAACTATGGATATGTTCTCTAGTACTCATGCTGCATCATACTTATTGTTATAGCAACATCAGTTCTAATCATTTTACAAAGCCAAAGTAACCAAACTAGTAACCAAAAGTGTCCAAATCTGAAAGAGATAGGCAATTCAGCTTATCCACTCATTAGTTCACTGAAACTAAGACACAACATAACTCGTAAAAATTGAAGCAGTCTGACATGCAGTCATCGAGTTCCTACTAGTTAAACAAGTTCGTCATTTCAAAGAAAACAATACAACATTAACACATAGTACTCTGAGAAGTCGCTAATTCAAGCATGTGGCACACCACCAAGTCAAAAGATCAATAAGGTGGAGGTGGCTCCATAAAGCAGCTTGTGTTGCATCTGAATTCCCCAAATCATGGGTAATTTTTTGAAAGATATCATGGAGGAGTGGTGGACATGGCATGGGAAACAAGCCCGTTTCATCGCTATGTTTGTCATATATTGTAAGAATTTTGTTGTATTTGTGTTGCATTTCATGTTGTGGATTTGATGAATTATGTAATAATTTGATGTTGTGGGTTGGTAAAATTCTTTTAAGTTTGTTTACGAATTAATTTGGGATGATTTTGATTCAAATATATGCGGTTGTTAGCTGCTGTTGGCTGATGTTGTGCTGCTATCGCGCGGCTGGTGGCCTATTTTTACATCATCTCTTGGAGCAGCTATAATGCGGCTGCCCTATTTTACATCGTCTGTTCGAGTTGGACGTTTTTGGTGATGTATATTTTATTCTAACCACTTTTCGATGATGTAAAATAGATCATCAATTGGAGATACTCTTAAGATGTGAAAATTATATTACTATGCAATTAAGTTTTTTTTAATGTCAATTTTATAGAAGCATGAGGTCAGGGATCCCAGTTACGTTTTATCAAGTAATTATTCATTGCCTATTTGACAAGAGAATATGAAGATGGCAGTATAGAGGATGGACCATTTCAGGTGCTCAACACATTGCAATACTAAAGGCCTTGGTAAGTATCCGGCAGATCAACAAAATCTAGATGTGGGTTCTCCACAAAGCTGCAACTTGTACCCTCATCATCCCAATTAGTTACAGTTGCAGTCACGCTGTTTTATAAAGTATATTGAATCGAAGCTGTTTTCAAAACAAAAAAAAAGGGAAAATGGTCAGACCATAAAAGCCTTAAGAAGGACAAATAGAGGGGGAACCAGATAGCCGATGAGTTTGATTGTTCCAGTTAGAAAACGAAAGTCTATGACAACTTTGCAATATGGTATTGGTTCCTAGACCCTCAGTTAGATCAGTTAGTGAACAATTTGAGGAGTATGAGCTTAATGGACTACATACAGAATCTGCAAAAGAAAGAGAAGGCATGGAATATCTTCTGAATGGTGTACAACTGTTGTAGCAGGAAAGAGTGTGATAATCGATGGACAAAAACACAACTGGTCGTCCATTGCCTTCTGTAATTCTGTTGGAGAAAGGACTTCAAGTACCTTACTTATGATTGCTGATGTAAACCATGGCCGAACTAAAAAATATAGGGTATCCTTATCCCTGGTGTCGGGAGTAAACACTCCGACAATAATCCCATGCGGATACTTGGCATGTTCCTCCCAAAGCCAGGCCCATCGCAAGGAAAGTGATACTTGTTCATGATTTTGTGATGTTGCAGAGGCTGGGTATAATTGTTATCCACTTGTATTAACATATTACACTTTATCCGGAAAAAAAGTGATCTTCCTCCTCCGTACGATATTCCACATAAAGGTCAGCAACTTCCTCATCTTGGTGTGTGATCGTAATGTGAATACTACATCCATTCTCGCTATGCACAAATATCAACCAAAAAAAAAAAACCATTTGACATGGCTCTACCGAAAATAAAATTAAGAAGGTAATAATTCAGTGATACTTTGCATCCATATGATCAACTTCAACGCCTCCGACGTAATCTAATTGAGGCCCAACACACAGAATTCCCAACCAAAATAGAACAATCGGACGGCTATCATCCAGATATTATTATCGATGTTTTTTATTATTGAGTTGCAGCTTTATATTGTACTACTATATTATCAGTGGGAACTAAACGACGATAGCACCTCATGAGTTGTGCTTGCACTGTTGCACATATCGTGTATATATAGGAGGGCTAATAAAACTGGAATTGGAGGTGACGTTGGACGTGGACGCAGACGTTGATGGTGCCGCTGGGTCGTCATCAGTCACTGGATGGAGCAAGCGTTAGGGTTCTCATCGTTGAATGTGGTGGGCGCGTAGTTGGGCACGTAGTAAGGCCCGCCGCGCGACTGGTCGTAGTTGTAGTAGTCGTCGAGCGGCGGGTAGCCGTACCCGCCGTCCGGCTGCCGGGGTGGCGGCGCGTAGTAGGAGTAGTAGCCGCCCGGCGGGTAGTCGCTGGAGCTGCTAGTCGGCGGAGGGGAGTACGTCGGCGTGTAGTAGCTGGAGCTGGAGCGGCTGGTCGGCGGGGATGGCGGAGGGTAGTTTGGAGGAGACGACGGCGTGTATCTTCTGGTCGGCGGTGGTGGCGGCGGGTAGTTGGGAGGAGATGATGTCCGCGCGCGCGCTGTTGGAGCAGGGCTGGAAGGCGCCTGATCCTCGTCTGAGCCGCCGTAGGACACGATGGTGACGGGCTTGTTCCTCATCTTGCGACTGAGCCGCAACTGGAGCACCACCGCCATCTCGTAGGACGCCGGCACGCCCTCCACCTCCACATTCACCAGCCCCGTCTCGTACGACGCCGACACACTCTCCACCCCTGCAACCAACCAAAAGCACGCAGCCACGCACATGGATTATACAGATCGATCGATGTGGACACTCACCCACGAACGCACCCGTAGGTAAGGTATATAGAGTAGACGTACAACCAAATTTCTTGAGGGCCTTTCGGATGTCCTTGGCGCAGCCATTGCAGTGCACGTCCATGGACAGGACTATTGGCGCCATTGTGCTCGATGGCGCCTTGCTATGATGTTCACGGTTCCACGTCGTAGCCGCTGTATTTCCTGGTATTTGTATGCCTTCTTTAGGAAAGGATCAGGCGGACAATGGAAATAAACTTGGTCAATTCTGATTTACTGGCCATTAAGATTTATACATGCTTCTTTCGCAACAAAGAAAAAAAAAGATTTATACATGCTTCCTTTTTTTCGCTCTTGGAAATGCTAATGACCATATATTAAGATTCTTACCTTTTACATAAATTTTAAAAATATAACATTCAATTAAATCTTTAAAGGTGTCAAAGAATTTGTTTGGGGCGCTTACCAGTTTTGCCCTCGCTCGAGTCCCGTTTCTCCTATAAACCTCGCGCCTACCCGCTATTCTAGAGGCATCCCGCAAGCGCTGCGTTTTTGACCGCCAGATCAATTTACCATAGTGATTTTTTGGCTGCTGGCGGCTGGTCAACAGTCCACAGTTTCCAACATTCATAGCCAGAGGCGGAGGACGGAAAAAATTTGAGGTGTGGTGAAGTCTTAAGGAAATAATTCTTTTGATTCAAATCGAAAGAGTCCATACAATGAAAATGTAGGCATGTTTCAATAGGAAAACAACCTAAAATATACAAATAATGAAGTTTTCAATGGCATCTAGTAGACCCAGGCAATGGCAATCTCCTACCCTCATTATGAAAATCTTACTTAATTTAGCAAGATCAATACTTTTAAAGATATCTTGCTCAATATAACAAACAATCAAGTCATTAAGCCAACCATCAGTCATCTTGCTGCGCAACTCAGTCTTGATGATTTTCATTGATGAGAAGGCCCTTTCAACTGTTGTCGTCGTTACCGGTAGTAGCAATGCCAACTCAATGAGGCGATAAACAGTAGGAAACATGACATGCCTTTTAAGTTCAACCACCATTTAGCTAGGCTTGCAATATCATGACAAGCTCTAAAGTTCACGTTCATTTGATGCACCAAACCACCTGCCCCGTCGCGGTTGCCCGCCTCGGCAAGAGCTGCCACTGGCGCTGCGGTCGCTTGTTGCCGCCGCCCTCTAGGCCCCCAGCCTGCCACCGCCATTGGCTTCCCCGTTGTGGTTGCCTGCCGCCGCCATTGGCTTTCCCGTCGCGGTCGCCTGCCTTGTCCTGGCGACCTGGCCATTCGCCGTTGGCTGCCCCGTCGCGGTCGCCCGCCATGTCCTGGTGACCTGGCCAACCGTCGCTGCCGCGCTAGTTAGCGTTCATCGCATGGAGTAAGAAGTGGGTGGAGACGTGCATGTGCGTCTTGATTGGGTCGTGCGTTCTCGACCTGGCTCGACGTCTTGATCGGTTGCTTTTTTTTTTGGATTTGCCAATACTTTATTGATCCATAAAAGTGTTCAAATAAATATAGGACGGGTCATGAGGATGGATAAGCCACATGTTTTTTTTAGGGGTGGATAAGCCACAAGTGACGACCCTGATCAAGCATAGCAGAGTGTTTGGCTCGACGCCTCGATGGTTTGCTTTTTTTAGGGGAACCTCCATCGTTTGCTTTTTTTAGGGAACCCTTGATAGTTTGCTGCTTCGTGCATGGGCGCTCGATCAATTCCTGGCCCAACTAGCTGGATGCATCCGCCCATCTCTCCTTTTAGCGTAAAAATAGATCGATATCGCGCCTTGGCGCGAGGATGCCGGTCCTAACATTTTGATCAAGCACGTAATACTAAGTAGAAATCCATGTTTAGCATATGGTTGTAGCTGGGTTTGTGAATAATGATCTACATGGCACTTGTGAATAATGATCTAAAAATGTTTGTGGGTATCATGGGTTTATAGGGACAACTTGCTTTCATGTTTGTGGCTGAAACATGTCTACATCAGAAACTTTATTTAAGTACAATATGGTAGACATGTACATGACCAAGCAAGAAATCAGAAATAGAATAGTGGGCGTCCTAAGTAAAGCAAGCACCAGCCAATTACATATAATTTGTGTTCATCCTCAGCACTATCCAGGACAAAGATGGTACATAGAGTAGCATACATACTGCAACATATGCTTGTCTTTCAAAATTGTATAGAAGCATGGAGGCATCGCACCTTGGCGCGAGGGTGCCGGTCCTAACGATGTGGCGAAGCAAGTAATGGTCAAGTTAGTAGACATCCAGGCTTTATCAGGATATAACAGAATAAAGAAAGAAAAGACGTTCACATGTAATAGGAGCAAGATATCATAGATGGATACCAAAATTGTAGTACAACACATTTCCATAGCCACCAGAACGGTAGCACAACACATTTGAGGATGCAATGTTCATATACAGGATAAATCAAAGAATACAATGTTCATACACGGTAGATATCGAGTACAAAAGGATGGATAGATGTGACAAAGGGGACGTGCCCACAAAACGCGAGAGAGATCACATAATTTACACGGTGCATCACAGGAGCTGGCGGCATCGAATGAAAGTCCAGTCCCATGGTTCATGAATCCAAAAAAACATAGGGACTTGTAATCCAAGAGTTCCTGGAATCATAGTAATTTGTTGTCAATAAACAAAAGTAACCACCAGTTTCTGAAACCCCCCTATGTATTAGTAAAAATATGGTTGTCACATAAAAGTGTCTTCATCCAAGGAAATCAAAAACAATAGTTATGGTTGGTTGTTACAACCACGTCTCTAATACAACGCATACATCAAGTACTGCAACCCTAATGGGGAAATGACACCCTCCATCATGGACACTATCTATTTTCAATAAAAGCAAGGATCGACTAAATAGATAAAGCAATTATCTTATACACAAATAGAAAGACTTCATAATTGACTCAAAAATATTAAAGCCTAACCCGAACCAAAATGGAGGTCACAATCTATTTCCTTTAGATAAGAAGTACCAACATTAAAAATATAGGCCATGTGGAACCTCGATAACAAGAGTGGTGGTTACATAAGAAGTGGTTTCGCCATTAGAGAGAGAGTGTGGCCATGAGTTTACTGCTTAGGTTTCACCAAAGCATTCAAAACAAAGATGTTGATTAGACAACGCTAAGAGATACAAATATTGACTGGTGCAAGTTTTAAGAAAATGAATATAAATCAAGTCATAATTCCTAAGTGAAACAACTGGGAATATGTTTCAATAAATAGGCGCTTGTAGTGACTCATGATATAACCACTAAATCTTTTCTAGCCTTCAATTGAATGTACTATTTCAGAATTGAGTTTTTTTACACACAAGAGCATGTAAGAGGCACAAGTACCTCTGTCAATACCAAAAGCAACATATAAAAGGCATATCAAAGTGTTCACAGGTTTCCCAGTTCATGGATACATTCCTGCAACATATAGCAACATAAATGATCCAACAATCGGTACTTCTGTCAACCAAGTGACGCAAATGCTTCACATTATACCTAATCGTATTTAAGTGCTAGTAGGTTAGCAGAGATATTTCTAAATAACTGGATATGAAAGAGAAGTTAAACAAAGCCACACATATGGCCTTTTGAAGGAGGCAAGTAGATCAATGATACCTCTGAATATAAAATTAGGCATGTTTATGGGAGACGCGCGTGCCTGCCGGATCCCCTCTACTATGGCCAAAGCGGCAACCTGCACGACAGGAGATGGAAGGAGCATTAGTCTGAGAGAGAGAGCCTAAGCATGATCAACACCATGAAGGGGAGCCGCACTGGCAGAAGGAGGCTCACCTCATCACGATGCCCTCATTAGTCCCTATGGCGGCGGCCTCCGGTGCGGTCTGCTGGCAGATAAGCCCACCATCTTCTTCCTCGCAATGTCGCCCTCCCAGCTCGCATCCACACTCCCCCGTCCTCTTCTATTGTTCTACCCCCTCCTGCCTACCACCCATCTGTCAGCCAAGACTTTAGTGATTCAGTCAATAATCAAACAAGGTGCAAGTGCATCCTACCCTCTGACGGGGTCCAGCACGATGGAAGTGACCCCCCACCGGCTATTCTTTTGAACAACAACCTGCAATAGCAAATATAGCTACTTGTAAATCCACCATTAACTACAGTAACCCAGTAAAGAGTACAAATATTGAGAAAACTTTATATACCTTTTGTGGTGCAGTGTCATCTTCATTGACAAAATACTGCCTGGTACCATTAAGAACAGAAGTTTCAGTGTTACATATACAACATGCATACTCAGAACAAAGATTGGAAAATAAAATAAACAATATGTATGCAAGACAAGCCTTACTTGGCAGTTGATTATGCTGGGTGGTCCTGTAATGGGTTTGGGTAAGTCTGAAAGAACAGCAAGCCATAAGCTCAATTCTCATGGATAATGGTTTCACCTTTCAATCAAAGTAAATTAAGCATGGTTACGAAAACATTGACTAACATTGCTGATAAGAAAATCCACTTATTACAAATTTTAATAAATTGGTTGTGACAACTTTAACTGAATATGGCAGTGAAAAGCAACAAACCAATAATAGGAGATCACTACTTCTCTGATGAGGATATCATCAAGGATGTATCCAATCAAAACTCACATTCCCAAAAGCAGAGACAACTACAATAACTTATGGAACTATGAATTCACAGAATAGCCACAGCTTTGCTAGTATCCATCACTACTCCCTCTGTCCAGCAGGTTACTACTGGTTTCTGCTAGTTTATCAACAAATTAAAACAAGCCATTGAACCGACAACTTGCTTACTCTTAACCAGATGAAATCAAGGGCCAACAACAAACAATAAAAGTCAAGAACAACTTATATGCAATAAAGGTATGAGAGGGAAGAAATATTCACATAAGACGGCTATAAACATTGAAGCATAAATAAGCAACACCTTTAAATACAAATAAAAAGGGTTCAGGGTTCAATGCATAGTGGGCTCAGATTTGCCTTTCCTCGATCATATAATTTACCCCCGCCATCTCTTGTCACCAGATTAATCTGTTTATACAGTGGAGCTGCCCTGGTTATCACTCAACAAGAATGACCATCCAACGACAAAACAATAAGTATCACATGATCAAAAAGGATTCTAGAGACAAGAGGGAGGACCCAACTTGATACCCACAGGTGCCTTGATTGCTCAAAGGCACACTTATTTCAGCCACAGCGAATCATCATCGCCCTAGCAAGGATGGCTTCCGACCGGTGGGGCACGTGCGAATAAAAAGGGTTCAGGGTTCAATGCATATGGGCTCAGATTTGCCTTTCCTCGATCATATAATCTACCCCCATCATCTCTTATCACCAGATCAATCTGTTTATACAGTGGAGCTGCCCTCGTTATCACTCAATAAGAATGACCATCCAAAGGACAGAACAATAAGTATCACAGGATCAAAAAATGATTCTGGAGACAAGAGGGAGGACCCAACTTGATACCCACAGCTAATCATCATCGCCCTAGCAAGAATGGCTTCCGACCGATGGGGGGCGTGATTCAAACGCGGTGGCACGAGATATCTCATTTTGGGAGTAACTATTCATTCCAGCAGTAACTTTTTGTTATCCGACGGACGAGGTCATTACAGGGGTCGATCCAACGGCCCAAGATCCATCAAGCAACCAGATCCGACTGCCAGGAATCCCAAATCGCCGAGGAGCGGCCTGAGGAGCTGCTATTCTTATTTCTGGATGGACTTATTTCTGGATTTTTGGATGGATCACCGGATCAATATGTTCTTACGAGGGTTTAACTGCCCTGGTTATCACTCATTAGAAATGACCATCCAAGGACAGAGCCACTAAAATAAGAACGTGATCAAAACAGCTTAAAGAACGAGGGAGGATCCAAATTAATACCCACAAGTGCCTCGACTGCTTGAGAGCATGCCTATATCAGCCATAACTGATCATCATAGCCCTGGCCATGCCCCATATTGTAGCTGAAGCAGAGCAGGGAAAGATGGAGCTCACAGAGGGAGGTTGTAGCCGAGGCAGTATTCAGAGGGCACTGGGGTTGCGCCTGAACGCCATCCAACCAGTTAGGAACCACGTCGGAGTTGCGCCTTGCACCATCCCGCCGACGAGCACGAAAGCCATGGGCACCGAAGTGGCCATGGACGTGAGGAGGTGATGTATAGCACATCTAGGATCACCATCAGAGATGACCGGGGCAACGAGCAGGCAGGGAGAGAGGTGAGGCGGCAGGGAGAGGAAAGGGTGTGACGCGAGTGCAGGCCTGTAGGGAGCGGAACATCAGCTATTTTTCTTTCGGAGTATATAGGAAGTATCAAACATATCATATAAGTGCAATCATCTTTGATAATATAAGAGAGCATACAAATCACAGAGCTTGTTTAAGATATTTTGTCACATCAAGTAGTTTAGATAAGAAAAGCCTAACCCAGAATTACAAATAATTGGAGCGAGTGGTAGATTTATTAATCTGATAATTTGGTAGTAACTATACATAAATAATTCATCTGCCAACAGTAAAAAATATGCGATGCATTATTTACACAAAACAATAGTTTTGCACAGTAGTTTTTAGGCTGAACTAATTATTTTTCTATTTTGTTTTTAGAAATATTCCATTCCTGTTTTGGCAAAGGCGAATCGACCTCAAAAGCTTAATGAAGCTGGTAGTATTGCTTTTATCTAAAAGGGGGAGATGCCTGACCTGCACATTTTGAGGCCAAGGCAACCAAACATAAATGCAAAAGCCAAACAGCAGTAAACACATGCATCACCATGAGGACCCTGAGCTCACATGTATAGATTTACCATTTGTCATGTGCACTATCCAGGACAAAGAGGCTACGTAGAGTAGAATACTAACTGCAGTATCTGGTTGTTCTTGAACACCATAACAACATGAACTAACCAGGTGCATCAAATACATAAATAAATGTATGTCAGACAAGAGGGCACCAGGACCATCGACCAGCGCTGCATTTCTCTAGAAGCCAAAAGCACACACAACCGGAATAAACATTTCAGAAGAAAATATACACTTGAGATTTTGCATTCAGTTGACTGCAAATTCAAAGATACTTACAGTTGCACTGATGCAGCTGAAGCTAATGAATGTGCCCTGAGCTGCCAGCAGCTTGACACGCGTCACTCGCTTTTCACATGTGTAAGTAATGGGCAGACCATCCTGTAGATGCATGGCTGCACAACAAACCATGAAAACAGCTAAGTTCAAAATTAAACCAAAGAATGAGTGAAATATAAGAATCTATATCAGGCTATGTTGTAATTGTTGGATTAATATATTGGAAATTAAGAAGCATGATAGTCAGAACAGACTATATCACATATTATAGCAAGAATATGCAACTGCTGTTGAATAAAACCAAACCAAAACTATTATTGTTTCCAAATCTTTTAGTTTGAAAATCAAGTGCATCTTGAGTCATGTAAACAAAGAAGCAAATGAGAAATTTAGATGTGGTTCAAAATATTTTAGTGGTACCATCTATAGTAAAAAAGTCATTTTGGGAATTGGGACTAACATATATGTGGCTAATGCACGAATATCATGCATGTTGTGCTAACAATATTCTGAAATAAAATCCGCAGACCATCTATCACATGTCCTGATTTCTAAGGCTTAATTAAAGAGATAACAGATATTACTAATGGGGTCATTTTAGTTACTATAATTGTCATTTGCCCCGAAAAACAGTTGAAAACATCCTATATGCCACTGGTTGTCGTGTCATGTAAACTAAAATTCAGACAAAAAATATAACACTAACTTACGCAAGAAGCAGTCTGTCCTCCCTTTCTTTCTGTGCCCGTCGACCAATCAAATGATGGCACAAAGTGTAACCAAACGGAAGGAAAGGAGGGGTCATTCTGTTCCCAGAGAATTTGGCCATATGCACACATATAAATCATGCCCACTAATTTGTCCATATGCACACATATAAAACAAATTCAGGAGTTATGAGCAGGAGTTAACAACAGGCTACCAAGCACTCTAGCATATATGGCCATCCCACTGTATCCTCTCAGACCGTGACACCTCTCGGAGCATAGTCGAAGACAAACCTCCAGAGGTTGAAGACAAACCTTCCACTAGTAGAAAAAGGGCCTATTGTCCCGGTTGGTAAGGGCCTTTAGTCCCGGTTCCTGAACTGGGACTAAAGGGTCGGTACTAATACCCTGGCCCTTTAGTCCCGGTTCAATCCAGAACCGGGACAGATGGGCCTCCACGTGGCCTGTGCGCTTAGCCCAGGCAGGAGGGCCTTTGGTCCCGGTTGGTGGCACCAACCGGGACCAATAGGCATCCATGCGTCGACATTTCGATTGGCTGGGGTTTTTGTTTTTTTTAAAAAGGGGGGGGGGGGGGTTTGGGGGTTTTGGGGGGTTAATTTAGGTGTTTCATATATTGTGTTAGCTAGCTAATTAATAGAGAGAAGTGTCCTCTCTTTTGTCCGTGCTTGGTCGACGCTACGTACTATACATACGTATAGAGAGGACTAGCTAGACACGCTAGCTAGCTAGTAAGCAAACGAAGGAAACAGAAGATCGTCGTGAACATATATGCATACAGAGAGAAGTGATATCGACCACCTCTCCTTCTCCGAGAGATTGGTCGAACAACAAGTTCTCGTATATCTATCCGACACTACCGGCTACATATATACAATAATTATCTTTTACAAATATAATCTCCTAACATACGGATGCGTGGCCCACATGGTATTCTCCGTCTTCAGCGATCACGTGGTCAAGAAAGAATGCCGCCAATTCCTCTTGAATTGCTCGCATGCGATCTGGTGCTAGGAGTTCATCCCGCATCCGAAACATCTAAGGGGGTCAATACATATATATATATATATATATATATATATATATATATATATGAATGAATGAAACTCAACACAAATGATGGTAATAAAATAAAATTGTGAATATTGTTATTTACGCACTTCATATTGTTTGTCAGAGTAGTCCCGCTCACAGGTCGTGTGGCGGATGGACTCGCAAATGTAGTATCGACAAAAATCATTCCCTTGTTCCTGCCACAACCACTTTACAAGAAACAGAGGTCAATCAAACTGATAATTAGCAAGCATGCTAAATGGTATTGATGAAACTAGCGCTTGAATCACTAGGAGATGCGTGGAATATGCTACTATAGTACTTAGTTTGGTGTCTAAATTGCAGCTTCTTCGGCAGTCCCGGAGCTTTTTTGGTGAATTTTCTCCAAACCCTGCCATACAAAGAAAACAATTACTTGATATCAGAAATTAACAAAGTTGCTGATATGGTGGATAATGATCGGTTTAACTTACTTCTCGAGCATTTCAGTCATGTCCGCATACTCCTGGGGATCTTTTCGTCTCGAGTCTAAGACAGTTACTACTCCCTACTCAAGCTTAATCTCTAGGAGAATATAGTGGAAGCTGCGCACGCATGCATAACTCATCAATATTACGTTACTATAACCTGGACTAATAAAGGGAAACCAAATATGCCACAAGACAGTAACACTCACTTGAAATTGTAAGGAAAGAGTATTATATCTTTGTGTTTATTTATTACCAACGATTGTAGCAAGTTGGCCTCGGTATTTTCGGCATGAAATTCAACCTCAGTTGCATCTATGAGATATGTGTTAATGAACCCAATATCACCCACTTGTCTTTTCTTCAATTCGGCGATCTTCAATCTGTATAATATAGTGAGGATAATTATAAATACATGCAATGAAAGAGCTGAGTTATATAGAGAGTCTTAATGACAGAAGTAGTATTACTTACAGACAGTAGCAGGTGACCGTTGCTTTATCGAGGGCCAATTGATTGAAAACTGATAAAACTCCTCAAATGGAATAGGCAACAGTTCAATTCCAACGAGGTCATGCTCCTTTTTAACTCTGACATACAAACTACTCCTCCTCGGACTCTCTACAGGTTTTCATGTACCAATCATGCAATCTTTGCATCATCGTTGATAGAGATCTTTCATCTTTGACGAGAGGCTTCCGTACTAAATATCTTTGTATCTGCACCTCCAAGAAATCATAATGTACATCGTCGGGCAGGTAATCTCCAGGATTGCCATAACCGGGCACCATCCTCGGATGGACGATGTCGCTAGCAGGCACCTTGAGCGGGGGCACGATTGCTTCGCTTGTTCGCCGAGCTGGGCAATTTGTTTCCCAGCTCGTCGTTCTTTCATCATTTGATCACTTTTAGTACTTCCCGACCTCTCCGCTTCGGCAAATGCCTTTCCAATAATGCGCTCATAGTTGCCTTTCGGCGGAGACTTGGGTGGTTTTGTCAGGGCAGCCAGAGTGCGCTTTGCTTTCACCGGATCCACCTTCTCCTCCGGAGGTGGACTTCTCCTCCGGAGGTGGATGTCTCTTTGCTTTCGACCCTTCAAAGAAGTCCTTCACTTCGGTTCGCGCAATCTTCGCATTTTCCTCCTCGGTCCTCTCGTACGGTAACTTCTCTGGAGTCTTCAGAGAAGGACCGAATCTGTATGTCCTCCCGCCTTTGGCTGTACTGCTAGACGCCGGCAGAGCAGACGGAGCGGATGTCTTCTTTCCTTGCTTACGAGGCGGAGGAGAAGGACTACGACGCGTCGGAGCAGCCAGAGCGGCGGCGGGTCTCTTCCCCCTTGCTGACGAGGCGGAGAAGGAGGTGGAGTGCCGCCACGCGTCAGAGAAGGAGCCGGCCGAGTGCCCTGATCGTCACTCGCCGGAGGAGGAGGCGGTGGAGGAGGTGGAGTGCCCTGACTCGTCGGAGGAGGCGGAGGCGTCCAGTTCGGAAGGTTGATGAGATCCTTCCGCCATAGGCATGGAGTCTTCAGAGCAGAACCCAGCGGAGTCTCCCCTTCACCGGTAGCGTGGTCAAGCCAGAGGTCCTCAAATCCCTCCGTTATTTCATCCACCATCACCCTAGCATATCCATCTGGAATCGGCCGGCAGTGAAAAGTTGCGTCGGGTTTAGTAGGATAAACAGAGCCAACAACCGCCTTGACCTTCAAATTCATCCATTGCGCCATAAGGTGGCAATTTTCAGCATCCGTGATAGCATCCACGGGATAGCTGGCGAGAGCCGTCAAGGCATGCTCATTTGAAGCAGCTCGATGGGAGCCACGCTGCTTCTCCGCCGAGATGGCGGGGTAGCCGGGGAAGCTTCGGCAGGTCGTTTGCTGCGACCGCTTCTCGTTCCTCTATCGCTTGTACCCTTGCATGCAGCGCCTGCAGATCGGTCTGCTGCACATTCTTCCTCCTCTCCTGGCATTTGTAACCGCCTGCGTCCGAAAACCCAGCCTTCCACGAAACGGAGCCTGGCGTGCCTCATGTCCGTCCTGTGGTGCTCGGGATTCCGAGGGCCATTGTGAGCTCGTCGTTCTCTCTGTCGGAAAGAACGTCCCTTGCTGCGCCGCTCGATATATTCTTTGAAGCCTCTTGACCGGTATGTCCAATTGTTCGTCCGTCCAAATGCACTTCCACGATACAGGTCCAAGGTTCCACCAGCCTCAAGAACCAAGTCCGGCAACGGTCTGGCCAGTTCATTGTCTCTGGTTCGATCCCTTTATCAAGCAGATCATTCTCAGCCTTGGCCCACTTAGGCCGGGCTATGAGGTAGCCACCTGACCCCGTGTGATGGTGAAGCTTCTTCTTCGCAACATTTTTCTTGTTTGTCGCCGACATCTTTTTACACTTTTCCGATGTCTTGTGGGCCACAAATGCGGGCCAGTCATCACTGATCTTCTCATATTTGCCCTTGAATTCTGGGGTCTCTTTTTTATCGACAAACTTATTCAGGTCTTTCTTCCAATTCCTGAATAGGTCTGCCATCTTCTTAAGAGCAAAATACTTGATTAATTGCTCAACTGGCTTCTCCGGATCATCCTCTGGCGGTAGGGTGAAATTTGACTTCAGCTCAGTCCAAAGATCATTTTTATGCATATCATTGACATAAGACACCTCGTGGTCGTTCTTAGGCTTATACCATTGCTGGATGCTAATCGGGATCTTGTCCCTAACCAGAACCCCGCACTGAGCAACAAATGCCTTCTTTGTCCGGATGGGTTCAATCGGTTGGCCGTCGCGCGTGATTTCTATGATCTCAAACTTTTCATCCGAGCTCAACTTTTTCTTCGGGCCTCGTCTCTTTATCGAAGTTGTGCTCGTCCGGAGGGCTAGAAAAAAGAACAAAGACGAGAGTTAATTAATATGTGTACATACCAAAACAATGAATGCATCAATTAGCTAGTCAGCACAGGCTTAACTAATATATATACCTGGCCGGACTCGGTTCGGTGATCACCGGAGCCGTCCTCACGGTCTACTTCTTCATTCTCTCCTTCTTGCACCGGCATTGGGTCATCGGAGCCATCATAATCATAGCCAGCTGCTTCTTCACCCTCTCCTTCCAGACCATCGGTGTCGTTGAGAAACATCAACGAGCAGACGGCATCACTTCCTTCTGCGATTATGTCCCTCAACAACGCTTCTTGTGCTTCGTCTCGGGGGGTGTCCATAGTTTCTACAAATATTTACAACATGGAAATTATTATTCAAACATGACAGATATGGATATATTAGTGGCAAACGTAGAACTAGCTAGCTAATCACAATAAGGAATCATATTAATTAGTGGCCTCGACGCTGCTTCTCTAGGGTTTCGGGTGGCCTCGACAACGCTTCAAGGGTTAGGGTGGCCTCGAGAACGCTTCAAGGAGGGGGTAATATCGACCCCCCCCCACGTGTTGAAGCTATCGGGAGGGGGTATATCGACAACGACGACATACGTACATGGGAAAATAATATGCTTGTTTTTTTCCTTCTTAAAAATACATGAAGCTATCGGGAGGGGGTATATCGACAACAACAACGACGACACTACATCTATGTCCCACAAGTGACGTGGGCATCGACGCCCGCGTCACTTGTGGGACGTGGATGTAGTGTCTGACACCGACGGCCACATGTATCTCACACCGACGATACTTGCTATTTAATTAGGGTTTCCTCTACCGCTCGGCGACCCTCGACGACCCTCGTTCCCGATAAAAAAAAGAGGAAGAAGAAGAAAAAAAAAGAGGAGAAGAACTCCTCTATTCTTTCTTCTCCTCTTTTTTTTGCTTCTTCCTCTTCTTTTTTTATCCTCTTCTTCCTCTCATGTTCGACGACCCTCGACCCCGATAACATACATCCATCGATATCATTCCATAGATAAATAGACATCTACATTATATATGAACAAACATCTATTAGGGGTCAAGGGGTCGAGGATCGCTGAGGGGTCGGGAGGTTGCCTAGTGTCAAAGGATTCAACAAAACCATGTCTTCATCATTAGGCGAAAGTAACAAGTGCATGATGGTACAAAGCTCTCCAAAGTTATTTTGGAACGGAGTCCCAGATAGGATAATTCGCTTTTTGGTACAAAGTTCAGCAAGAACCTTCCGAATATCGTTATTTGGAAGGCCTTTGCTGAAATTCGTACAAAAAGGCAAATTATCCTATCCGGACTCCATTCCAGAATAACTTTGGAGGACTTCGTACCATCATGCGCTGGTTACTTCCGGCTAATGATGAAGCCATGGATTTATTCAATACTTTGACACTAGGAAACCTCTCTCGACCCCTCGGCGATCCTCGACCCCTCGAACCCTCGACGATCCTGGAACCCTTGACCCCTAGACGACCCTGGAACCCTCGACCCTCGATCCCTCGACCCTATAGAACCCTCGAACCCTCGACCCTTGACCCCTTAACGACCCTCGAACCCTCGACCCTGAAACCCTCGACCCTTGACCCCTTAACGACCCTCGACCCTCTACCCTAGTTCCCGACCCTCGACCCCTCGGCGATCCTCGACACCCTCGTTCCCGATAAAAATTAAGAAGAAGAAGAAGAAGAAGAAGAAGAGGAGAAAAAGGAGAAGAAGCTCCTCTATTCCTTCTTCTTCTCCTCTTTTTTTCTTCTTCTTCCTCTTCTTCCTCTCCTCATCTTCTCCTTCTTCTTCTCCTTCTTTCTCTACTTATTTTCCTTTTTCCTCTCCTTCTTTTTCTTCTTCTTCCTTCTTCTTCCTTCCTCTTTTTTTCCTTTTCCTTATTTTACTTTTTCCTCTCCACTAACATAAAATGCACTAACCTAAAATGCAACAAACATAAAATGCACTAAATCGATCAATTAACCTAAAAACAGTGATAAAATTCACTAACCTAAAATCGATATCTACTAACAACTTAAAAAATTAATACATATATGAAAAAATGCATATATGAAAAAAAACATCATCATATCATCAACATGAACATATCATCAACATCATCATATCATCAACATCATCATATCATCATCAACATATATATATATATATATATATATATATATATATATATATATATATATGAAAAAATGCATATAGGAGGCGGTCGCCTGCATCAGAAAAGTGCGGGAGGCGCGACCGGGCGGCGATGGCGCTGGGTATGAGCACGGCGACAATGACGGGCACGGGCCGGGCGTAGGGCGGCGGCGGCGAGAGGGCGCGGGCGACGGCGACGGCGTAGGGCGGGGCGACGGTCGGCGAGGGCGCAGGCGACGGACGACGGCGCGGCGACGCAGAACGGCGGGCGGGCGGGCGGTGTCGGAGCAGCCTGGCGGCGTCGATGTGTTCGGCGTCGTCGGGGGAAACTGGCGAGGGAAATCTGAAATTTCCTAAGTGCTTGCTTATATAGCAAGAGCATTGGTCCCGGTTCGTGGCACGAACCGGGACTAATGCCCCCCTTTAGTGCTGGTTGGTGCCACCAACCGGGACCAAAGGCCAATTTTCGGGAGCCCAAAGGGCGGGAGCGGCGGCCTTTGTTCCCGGTTGGTGGCACCAACCGTGACTAAAGGGGGGCATTAGTCCCGGTTCGTGCCACGAACCAGGACCAATTCCCCCTTTAGTCCCGGTAGGTGCCACCAACCGGGATCAAAGGCCTTGTGCTGCCCCGCGCCGAAATGTTTAGTCCCACCTCGCTAGTTGAGACGGAGCCGCACCTGTTTATAAGGTGCGGTGTGCCTTCCCTCTCGAGCTCCTCTCTAAAGCAGGCTTTCGGGCCTAACCGTGCAATGTGTGCCTGTGGGCCTACTAGGCCTCTCGCGGGCCTGAATCCTGGCCCATGGTAGGGTTTCTAGTCAAATTCGGGCCGTGGGGCCCAGTAGGTGGCACTTTTTTGTTTTTTTTTGTTTTCTTTGTTGCTTTATTTAGTTTATTTTGTTTCTACTTACAACAAAATACTTATTGTTGCTATATTTATTTATTTTCCAGTTTTTTTGTTTTGTTTTCTGCATTATTTATTTTCTTTTGTTTTTTGCTTTATTTTTTAATTCTTCTTGCTTTTAGTTTCAGAAAAAATTATAAACTTTCTGTTAGTGCCATTAGTTTTCAAATTTGAAAACACTTTTTTTTCTTTTTTGCTTTATTTATTTTATTTTGTTTCTACTTACAACAAAATACTTATTGTTGCTATATTTATTTTTTTTCCAGTTTTTTTTGTTTTGTTTTCTGCATTATTTATTTTCTTTTGTTTTTTGCTTTATTTTTTAATTCTTTTTGCTTTTAGTTTTAGAAAAATTAAGAACTTTCTGTTAGTGCCATTAGTTTTCAAATTTGAAATACTTTTTTTGTTTTCTTTTTTGCTTTATTTGTGTGAATCACAAGTTTGTCATGGGCCAGGGGCGAGCCGCATGGGCCAGGGACTAATATATGAACATAGATGCACCTATAGAGAAAATTCGACCTAGATTCATAGTTTTCAAATGAACTCTGAAAAAGTTGGCATAGCATGTGCATGTACAAAACGGACAATAGTATCATACTCGTCTGTTACAAAGTTGCATTATATCATCATAATAGTTGCGGGAGAAAGTCTTCACTTTTTCTTCGCTTGTGTCATTTGATTATTGCGCCGTAACCATGGATAATCTTCATCGTTTATCAGGATGTTTGGGTCAGCCTTGACTTTGAAGGGAGCAATTTCATGAAACTTTTCATACTCTTCAGACATGTTTGTCTTGCCCTCCACTCCTGTGGATGTCCCTTTTTCAGAAAAGAACTATGTGGCGCTTTGGCTCATCGTATGATGTATTCGCTTCCTTATCTTTTCTTTTCCTCGGTCCGGTAGACATGTCCTTCACATAGATAACCTGTGCCACATCATTGGCTAGGACGAACGGTTCGTCGGTGTACCCAAGATTTTTCAGATCCACTTTGTTGTCATTTAAATCTTTGTGGGTCTACACATACCCGCCTCTGAAAGATTGACCCATTTGCACTTAAACAAAGGGACCTTAAAATCTACTCCGTAGTCAAGTTCCCATATGTCCACTATGTAACCATAATATGTGTCATTTCCCCTGTCGGTTGCTGCATCAAAGCGGAGACCGCTCTTTTGGTTGGTGCTCTTTTGATCTTGATCAATCGTGTAAAATGTATTCCCATTTACCTCGTATCCTTTCCAAATCATCACAGTCGAAGATGGTCCCCTGGACAACAAGTACAGCTCATCACAAACAGTGATGTCACCTCTGAGACGTGTTTCCAACCAACTGCTGAAAGTCTTGATGTGTTCACATGTAATCCAGTCGTCGCACTGCTCCGGGTGTTTGGAGCGCAGACTGTTCTTGTGTTCATCGACATACGGGGTCACCAAGGTAGAGTTCTGTAGAACTGTGTAGTGTGCTTGAGACCAAGAATATCCATCCCTGCATATTATTGAGTCCCTTCCAAGTGTACCTTTTCCAATCAGTCTCCCCTCATACCGTGATTTAGGGAGACCTATCTTCTTAAGGCCAGGAATGAAGTCAACACAAAACCCGATGACATCCTCTGTTTGATGGCCCATGGAGATGCTTCCTTCTGGCCTAGCGTGATTCTGGACATATTTCTTTAGGACTCCATGAACCTCTCAAAGGAGAACATATTGTGTAGAAATACGGGCCCCAGAATGACAATCTCGTCGACTAGATGAACTAGGACGTGCGTCATGATATTGAAGAAGGATGGTGGGAACACTAGCTCGAAACTGACAAGACATTGCGCCACATCACTTCTTAGTGTTGGTACGATTTCTGGATCGATCACCTTCTGAGATATTGCATTGAGGAATGCACATAGCTTCACAATGGCTAATCGGACGTTTTCCAGTAGAATCCCTCTCAATGCAACCGGAAGCAGTTGCGTCATAATCACGTGGCAGTCATGAGACTTTAGGTCGGAACTTTTCTCCGGCATATTTATTATTCCCTTTATATTCGACGAGAAGCCGGTCGGGACCTTCATACTAAGCAGGCATTCAAAGAAGATTTCTTTCTCTTCTTTCGTGAAGAGCATAGTGGAAGGACCTTCATATCGCTTGGAGGCATGCCCTCTTTTCGCAAGTAAGCGTTGCAGGTCCTCCCATGCCTCAGGTGTATCTTTTGTCTTCCCATACACGCCCAAGAAGCCTAGCAGGTTCACGCAAAGGTTCTTCGTCACGTGCATCACGTCGATCGAAGATCAAAGAGCGGACCGTTTCCATTCCATAGCTGTAAAAGTTCTTCAACTAATGGCCTTAGGTACACATCAATGTCGTTGCCGGGTTGCTTAGGGCCTTGGATGAGAACTGGCATCATAATGAACTTCCGCTTCATGCACATCCAAGGAGGAAGGTTATACATACATAGAGTCACGGGCCAGGTGCTGTGATTGCTGCTCTGCTCTCCGAAAGGATTAATGCCATCCTCGCTTAAAGCAAACCATACGTTCCTTGGGTCCTTTGCAAACTCATCCCGTACTTTCTCTCGATTTTTCTCCACTGCGACCCGTCGGTTGCTCTCAACTTCCGTCTTTCTTACGGTCCTCACTGTGCCATCGCATCAACTTGGCATGCTCTCCGTTTCTGAGCAGACATTTCAACCGTGGTATTATAGGAGCATACCACATCACCTTCGCAGAACCCTCTTCCCGGGAGGCTCGCCGTCAACATCACCGTGGTCATCTCGTGCGATCTTAGACCGCAATGCACCGCATACCGGGCATGCGTTCAGATCCTTGTATGCACCGCGGTAGAGGATGCGATCATTAGGGCATGCATGTATCTTCTCCACCTCCAATCCTAGAGGGCATCGACCTTCTTTGTTGCATATGTACTTTGTCGAGCAATTCGTTATCCTTTGGAAGCTTATTCTTCATTATTTTCAGTAGCTTCTCAAATCCTTTATCGAGACAGACATTCTCCGCCTTCCACCGCAGCAATTCCAAAGACGGTACCGAGCTTTGTGTTGCCATCTTCGCAATTGGGGTACAACCCTTTTGTGATCCTCTAACATGCGATCGAACTTCAGCTTCTCCTTTTGACTTTCGCATTGCGTCCTTGCATCGACAATGACCCGGCGGAGATCATCATCATCGGGCACATTGTCTGGTTCCTCTTGATCTTCAGCAGCTTCGCTCGTTGCAGCACCATCGGGCACATCGTCTGGTTCCTCTTGATGTTCAGTAGCATCACCGTATTCAGGGGGCACATAGTTGTCATCGTACTCTTGTTCTTCGCCGTCTTCCATCATAACCCCTATTTCTCCGTGCCTCGTCCAAACATTATAGTGTGGCATGAAACCCTTGTAAAGTAGGTGGGTGTGAAGGATTTTCCGGTCAGAGTAAGACTTCGTATTCCCACATATAGGGCATGGACAACACATAAAACCATTCTGCTTGTTTGCCTCAGCCACTTCGAGAAAATCATGCACGCCCTTAGTGTACTTGGAGGTATGTCTGTCACCGTACATCCATTGTCGGTTCATCTGCGTGCATTATATATAATTAAGTGTGTCAAAAATCATTACAGAACATCATGAATAGATAATTAAGTGACCAAATTAATAGAAGTTCATCATCACATAAAAACCAAAGTACATACATAGTTCTCATCTAACAACATAAAGCTCTGCGAAGCATCTAAATTAATTAAACCATACATTGAAACTATGTAAAACATTTCAATGCGAAAACAAATGCGATCATAATCGCAACCAAAGTAACAACTGATCCAATGACATAATGATACCAAGCCTCGGTATGAATGGCATATTTTCTAATCTTTCTAATCTTCAAGCGCATTGCATCCACCTTGATCTTGTGATCATCGACGACATCCGCAACATGCAACTCCAATATCATCTTCTCCTCCTCAAGTTTTTTATTTTTTCCTTCAAGAAATTGTTTTCTTCTTCAACTAAATTTAACCTCTCGACAATAGGGTCGGTTGGAATTTCCGGTTCAACAACCTCCTAGATAAATAAAATCTATGTCACGTTGGTCGGCATAATTGTCATAAACAATAAATGAACCAATAGTTATGAAAAGATAATATATACCAGATCCGAATCATAGACAGGACGAGGGCCGTGAGGCGGATACCAAAAACCATAGCTCTATATAAGATGCAATAATAAAAGTAAGAAAATAATACAAGTATCTATCTAAGCATACAAGTAAGAATATTTTTCCTTTCAGAAAGAAGATAAGAATAAGAGGCTCACCACGGTGGTGCCGGCGATGAGATCGACGCCGGTGATCGACGGCGGTGAAGACGGGGACGGAGCGTGACGGACCGCTAAACCTAGACAAATATTGAGGAAAATGGAGCTTGGAGGTCGAGCTTGGAGAGGAGAAAGCTTAAGTAGTGTGGCTCGGGCATTCCATCGAACACCTTGTGTGCATAGGAGGTGAGCTAGAGCACCACCAAGTCCTCTCCCCTCGGTTAAGACAAAAAACAGAGCAGTGTGCTCTGCTCTTACGCGGGGGGTATATATAGGCAGAACTATTGGTCCCGGTTCGTGGCATGAACCGGGACTAAAGGGAAGCCATTGGTCACGGTTCATGCCCCCGACCGGGACCAATGATGGTGGGCCAGGAGCCAGGCCCATTGGTCCCGGTTCGTCCCAGCAACCGGGACCAAAAGGGCCAGACGAACCGGGACCAATGGCCCACGTGGCCCGGCCGGCCCCCTGGGCTCACGAACCGGGACAAATACCTCCATTGGTCCCGGTTCGTGGCAGAACCGGGACTAACGGGTTGAGCAGGCCTGGGTCATTGCCCCCTTTTCTACTACTGTTCCTAGGAGAAATTGACCACCGCAACACCTATCCTTGCAACCAACCGCGAGCAGCAACCTAAAAAACAATAGATCAAGCCGCAAGTCAGCCTTGGAGAGAGAGAGAGAGGGGGGGGAGAGAGAGAGAGAGAGAGAGAGAGAGAGAGTGAGTGAGGGAGAGAAAGGGAGAAGAACCTGCGACATAGGCAGCAAGAGGAACACGGAGGAGAAGGGGTGGAGGGTGGCGCCGGCAAAGGAAGTACCCGACGCAGCGCCAACGCCGTTGGGGGTCAGCCTCGATCCGCGGGGCCGTCGCCACCGACGCTTGGGGAAGTGCGTACGCTCCCAGCCGGCCCCTGCAGACCGTCGGCTCGGAGGAATCGACCCCCAAGGGTGAATCGCACGCATCTTCTCTCTTCTGCAGGACGCATCCATGGGGATCGAGATCGGGGCAACGAGAAGGCGGCCGCCAAGGCGAGGTCCACCTCCACCACCGAAACCCTAAGCGGGGAAATCGATGGGGACGACCGCATGAGGCAAGGAAAAGTAGACCGACGCAGTGAAGCTAGTAGAGCTCGCCAAGGAGCAGCCATGTGTGTGTTGGGCGGTGCCGGAGCTCACCGGAGCGGCCGGAATCGGCCGGCGACCCAGGTGGCGACATTGGGGATCAAGAGAGTGGACAGGAGGGCTGGGGGCTCTGTTGCGGCGCATCTGGACGGCGCCGGAGCAGTGGATGGATGCCGACGGCGTGGTTCGAGGCGGTGGGTGGCGGTGGCGGCGGCGATGCGGGCGGGAGGAGAGGAGGCGCGAGGGGAGGGGAGGGGAACGAGAGAGAGGGGGGAGAGGAGGCGCGCGGGAGGGGGAGGGGAGCCGGCTAGGGTTGCCTCCACGGGAGCCGGCCCTTTTATACCCCGCGCGAGTGAAATGACGAAAATACCCCCGGCGGAGCAGGCTATTTACGCGCGGTGGCACGAACGGGGTGAAACTGTTCATTGCAGCAGTAACTATTTTTTATCCGACGGGCGAGGTCATTCCAGGGCTCGATCCGACGGCTCAGATCGCATCAAGCGCTTCGATCCAACGGCCAGGAAGCCCAAATCACTGAGAAGGCGGGAGGATGACCGGCATCCTTATTTCTCGATGCGAGCGGTCAAAACCAACTAGCGAGGCAGCCGTAACATACTATACGTATACACTTTTTTTCTCCTCAGAATCAAGGTATGGCGGCTGCCATACCATGCCCACCGGAGGCCTCCGCTACCGCAGTTTTCATAACCGCTTTCGGAGAGGATGACTGGTGGTGTCGTGAGGCTGTGGGGGCCAGGGAGCAGAGCGTGGGCTTCTCTGGAGGCAACATGAACGATTGGCTGAGGTGGGCTATTCTCGATTAGCTGAGAGCGGCGTGTGGAAGTGGATTCCCGCAGGTGGGGCGATCTTTACCCTGCTGCGTCGGTGATCCCGGTTGCAGTTTGAGCCCATATTTTAGTGTATTGGGTACACTGGCTGGACTAGAAGAGTGGCGACAAGAGCCAGGACCAATCCTCGACGAGAGCCAAATTTCAGCATAAATTGACATTCGTGGAAGCCATGAAACAAAAATCACTACTGCAAAAATGCTAGTTTTGAAAAGATTTTGGAGTATGAATTTGTTTTTTTCACAATTTTCACGAATGTCATTTCATGCTCAAATTTGGCAGGCATACAAAACAATTGTCAAAGTTTATAAAAAAAACAGTTTTTTTTACTTTGTTTAATATTTTTTTGATTTTACTATTCACAAGAGTGCATTTGAGCTCAGGATCAGAATAGGACTTTCATTCCTAAGCTTCCATGGTTGCTAGTGTATAAAATGAACAAAAATCATACACAACATATATGGTAATAAATTATCCTATTTATTTTTCATATATATTGGGCTTAATTAAGATAATTATATTATACCAAACTATCAAAGTAAAATCAAGTGATTTAGTGTTGCCTCAAGATCAGTTTGTTTCTCGACCGAGCTACATAAAGTGATCATACTCAGTTTATTTATTTTCTAGTTGAGCGAAAAGACAACCCGGTCTCAAGCGGCTCACAGCCCCGAGCCTTTCTTGAAGCCTCAGTCAGCTCAACTTATACTAAAATTCGAGAGCGAACTCAAACTGAGTGAAGCTCAAGGTGAAGCCGTGAAAACTGGCTTCTGCTCAGTTTGTATCGACCTCGAGCTAGTTTCAAGCTAAAGAAGTAGAAAAATGGCTTACTTCAATCGAAGGTACATCAGTCTCCGTCATGTCCTCGAGGGTTCATCTTGGACAAATTAGCAAGATATCATGGATGAACTATAAATAGAAGAAAATGAAAGTGTGTTTCCTCTGAAAGTTTGGCTAAAAATAGCAAGATTTTTAATCCACGTGACTACGAACCATTTAAGGGCCTAAATATTGTTCCTAAGCTTCAATGGTTGCTAGTGTATAAAATGAATAAAAATCATACACAACATATATGGTAATAAATTATCCTATTTCTTTTTAACATATATATTGGGCTTAATTAATATAATTATATTAATCAAGCTATGGAAGTAAAATCAAGTGATTTAATGTTGCCTCAAGACCAGTTTGTTTCACGGCCGAGCTACATAAAGTGATCATACTCAGTTTATTTATTTTTTGAGTCAAGCCAAAAGACAAGTCGATCTCAAGCGGCTCAAGGCCTCGAGCCTTTCTTGAAGTGGATCGGCGCCGGCGAGGGGAGGAACAAGGCCTTTCTTGAAGGCAAAGAATGTGCAATCAGTTTTCGCACAAAGTCATGACAGAATTTAAACACAAAGAAACAGTATTAACACGACAACTGAAGAAAGTTTAATTCAGTACTTGAATTAGGTGTTTACCCTTGTCCTCAAGAACTGGTGAAACTGCTCACAAGAAACAATCGAAGTCGTGAGCAAGGGCTGTATCATGATAGATACAATATCAAAGATTTTTCCAATAAATCTCAAAGAATTGATCACCTATATCAAGATCTGAAGGGGGTTGAATATCAGAATCTCAATCTACTGGAGGGAATGAACCTTGTGATGATGGTCGTGGAGATGGGGAAGATGGCGGTGCAGATGATCCTTGTGACCAGGGATGCAAAGCAGATGATTTGTAGTTGATCATTTCTTCAAATTTTGCTTCTTTCGCAAACACATCACCCTACGATTCCCGTGGCAATCCTGGAGTTTCAAAAATTGAACTGCAAGTAAACTTGTCATAAACCTGGTTGCAATGTTTCTATACCACCAGCAGGTGACGAGCGGGTTGGCTCACAAGGAAATGTTTTTTGTTTTTAACACCGCAAAGAAATGTTAGCATGCCTTCTGTAACAATATATCAGGCAGTTCACATATAAACACATCACGGATTCATCTCACAGAAACCCATTACACACCAGTTTAAACAAACCGTCATGACATCCAGGTAAAATGAACACATATGAAGTTGACAATGCAAGCCATACGCATTTCGCAACTTCAGTACAAGCAGCAAATACGAAGTTTTGCTTTGTTCATACCAACTACTGGCTGCATCATGCCGATAACATCGTTCAACAAAATGGATGTGGAGTGAGAGTACGTGCATCTATCTGTTCAACAACGATTACAAAGAGGTGTTCAGGTTCTTTCTCCTCGTTGCAGAAATACGGGTACTACCATATTCAGAACAAGATTCTCAACAGTCACTGGTTATCCCATCGTCTGCAGCCAAAAGTGCTTCTCCTATGGGTCTCCTAGATTACCACCCAACTAACGGTGCATCATCTCGATCCAAAGCTACTTGACTGACGCATCCAAAAGCTCACAACTACAGGACCTGCCCTATGAGTTTCTGTTACATCCACAAGCATCAGGTGTCATCGGGGAACATCAGGATCTTGTCGCCACAGAAATTACCTCGGGTGTTGATCCAATATGGGGCCAGCAGCATAGCATGGATGTGATCTAGCTAGGTCACTATACTGATCTACCGCTGGAGGCGCACTTACCCTTACATAGTGTGTCAAGCTCTTTGTAATCATGGCGCTCCGAAATAGAGTCTACGCATTCAGTGTCCTTGGGGTCAGAGTGACAAGGAAATACTATATTCCAGTCTCCGCACAGTTATCATTGACACAACATTCAGTGGGCTCAAGCTTAACTGATCCATCTTTGGGCTCAACTAAGATGTCATCAGTAATGCTGCCAGATACTCTACAATATTTACAGATTTGACTGCTCCGGACCTGCAAATTTCGTGCATAATGTAAGCTACAAGGGACCACAGTTATGAGTATAAAACATGGGAGTAAAAAAATCTTACAAATCTTGTACTCCCTCTAAAGAAATATAAGAGCGTTTAGATCACTAAAGTAGTGATCTAATTGCTCTTATATTTCTTTATGGAGGGAGTACAGTTCATCTTCCAAGGAATGGAAGATAGCATTGAGCTTGGAATCATATTGCATGGTCATTTGGAACTTGCATGCATATTGGGAGGTTCAGACATGAATATTTCGTATATAGCAATGGACATGTGTATATTTTTAACTCCCAAAACTTTAGTTACATTTCTGAAGCGTTTACGTTTGTCATGTACGATGTAACAAGATAACAAGTGAACAAGACCCAGGAAACGAACAGCTAAGGCAATTAATCTAGACTGCCCAACAGTTTACATATAAGAGTGTTCAACCGATAAAATTAATAACAGAAGATGCAAGTAGTAGAAACATAGAGATCGTGTTCTATCTGCTATGGAGCGCAATAAGATAGTTCCACTAAGAAGATTTCTAGACCACATTTACAGATTGGATAAACAAATGCAAAATAAAATCAGAAGCAAGCATTCACTTGTCTAAAGACAGTATCATCAACTCATCTCTGCTAATTATTACTACTAGTACAGCTCCAATTCTATGTAGTAAAGCATTTGGATCGTCTGTATTTATGAATGTTGTTGATATAGAAAAACAGTAAGCCCACATCACATGTTCAACAAACATAGCACATTAGCATACCTAATGGGACAATAATCTACTGTGTTGACATTTCAGCTCCACCATCTCTGCTGCCTACAAGCAAAAGAAACTCAATAAGCCGAAAAAAATTCATGGAAGAGCTAAATCGATGAGAAGGCAAAACTACCCTTTACGACAAAGATAGGAATGGAGAAATGAAACCACACCTACTCCTAGGCGCAAGGTAGAGCGACAATTATCATTTACCTACTAATGAATTGCATGTTAGGACTGTTCAGAGGAAATGTATTCAAATATAATTACTATCTAGAGAGGATTTGTTCCAGTAATGCCAAACGGGTCAAAAAAAGATAAGCTCAGGTTTTTTGAGAAACTTAAGTAATCAACGACAATACTCATTACTATTCAGGTTAAAATTACTAGTAATATTTTTTCTTGTAGGCTAAAAAAGATGCCAATAACTATTATGAATATATGATTAATATCAAGATCAATCAAGATACATAGCACTCCGCATGTGGAAATCAAATAACACATTAAATATAAGATAGTTTTAGCGCAGTTGCTGCCCGCTTGCCAGCTTCATATCATTTGAAAGCTCATGCTAAATATACCAATAGTAGATAGAGAAAGGGATTACCTGTAAGGTAGAAATTTCTGTATGGATAATAGGTCCTGGTAGAAAGGCAACCTCTTTGTTTTTCAGTAAGATTTATGAACTTCTTGGACTCAAGCTGGAGCATGTAGTCACCGAAAAATGTAGATAGCAAGATGGAATTGCTGTCCTCATCATAACCCTGCATCATAACCACATTTGACCCTAATGAAAAGAGCACATCTAGCTGAATGGTTTTCTGCAGCTCCCACCCAACAACACCATGAAAGTTACATTTCCTCTCCCATAATTGGATGCTCTTGCTTGGACATTCTGACTTTGGCAAAACGGCAAGGCCCAGGCCACTAGACTCTGTCCGTACCACGAAAAAGGACCAGCAGTCTACAGGATTAGCGTCTGCCGGCTTCTGGACAACCGCAATGCTCTGGCTTTGAAAATCAAATCGAGGATGGCACCTTCAGAAAGCAGCCAGCAAAATGCATCTCTAACCAGGACACTCGGCCTCGAAGTGTAAACTGAATGTGGAGACCCTGCTGTGATAATATTCCCCCAAACACCAGTCTCTGACTCGTAGAGGCAAACAAACTTGTGTGTGCCGTTAGAATCCCTGCCCACACTGCAGCCCACCAAGGCCAATCTGAATGGGGTGAAGCGGCAGTCACCGTGCACGTGCCCGTGCCCGTCTTGAGAGGCGGCGGCGCACATCACCGCGGCGTTCTGAACGAACTTTCCTTGTTCCAAGCTGAACCCCGGCGGAAACGATACGCGGCGCTGATGGCCGGTGAGGGGATCCCACACGAGGGCCTCGCGGCGCGCCCGGCAGATGAGCAGGGCGAGGCCGTGGCGGCAGCCGAGAAACTCCCAGCCCTGGCAGCGGCTCCATGGCACGGTGAAGCGCGCGGGTGGGATGCGGTCCCGCTGGCCCATAGTCGTGGGGTTGAAGATGGGCGGCTTGTCTGCGTGTAATTTCTTGTCGAAGAAGCCGAGCAGCGGCGGTGGCTTGTTCCGGCTGTGGTGCTCGCGGAAGCGGCGGAGGAAGCCGGGGTTGGAGAGGATACGGCGCCAGCGCGTGCAGACGAGGGATGCGCGCGGAAGGGAGGACGGCTGCGGAGGGAGGCGGAGGAGGATCTCCTCGAGGAGGACGCCGCCGTCAAGCGCGGTCGCCGGCGCCGGCGACGCCGCCGCGACGGAGGGGCAGCTCATTCCGGCGGCGAGGCTAGGGTTCGGGAGCCTGTGTCGAGTGCAGTGGACTGTGGAGGTGGAAGGGAAATTGATTTGATTTTGGGGCAAAAGACACAAACTTCCTGGGGACGATACTATTTCACAAACTAAACTAGTTTTGAAAGTATCTCACTCAGTAGACCTCTAATGTGCAGCGCCTGACAGCAAGGCGGTGCACTCTACTATGCAGCGCCTAACACTCGCGTCACATCTGTGGAGCACCTGACAGCAAGGCGCTGCGTCACACCTGTGCAGCGCCCGACAGCTAAGCGCTATACTACATTGTGCAGCGCCTAGCTCTAAAGAGTTGCACAGTAGAATGGAGCGACTAGTTTTCGGGCTCTGCATAAAAGGGTCAGCAGTGTGAATTTTTTTTTCAATAACAGTTTAGTTTGTGAAATACTTTCGCTCTGAGGTTAAATTTGTTAATTTTGCCTGATTTTAGCCAATGTTACTGGGCGAATGTCACGGAAATCTGGTGAATCCCAGCGAACCGTTGGATGCGTGCACAAATCTTGGAGCACATGCGCGTCGCCGCGCCAGCTTGCGAAAGCCGTTTGCTCCCGACTAGAAATCGTGAGAGCGAGTCGGTTATACGCCTACCAGACCCCTCTCGCCCCGCTCGCTTCCCTCACTCCCATCTCCCACACCGGATATCCGAGCGGCCCTTCTCGCACCCTCCCAATGATTTTTTGTCGGGTACTCACTGCCTCCACCGCATCCCCCATCCTCCAAAAGCTGCCCAATCACCAATGCGGCCGGCGCCACTGCAGGCTCTTTTCCCCTGCAGTCGCTTTTCCAAAGACTTAAGTCACATAGCACGCGGATGGATCACTATCTCTAGTATACATAGAAGTGGTTTTAGAAGAAGGCGCGGTGGAGAGAACGAGGAGGCCATGGTGCCGCGGATTAGTGAGATGGCACAAGTTAGACCATAGATGGTTGGATAATGGTCCCTAGGGCGTTTAATGCCATGATGTTGATGATGGCAGGCACGCATCCGTTTTCAACAAAGTGAGTTGTTAAGTGGCATGAGTATCCGACGACTTGTATGATGGCTATTTCAAATTCCACTGTTTTTTAGCCAAATTTCAAAGCAATCGAGCTATTAGCATAACTAATTAACCAAGATATCGCCATGGACGAATAAGAAATATAGAAAATGAAAATAGGTGAGAGGTGGATTTTTCTTTCTATTTAGATGATTTCTCACCAATTTGTGTGATTGAGTGAGTTCATCCTCCTCCTATATACTACCCCCCTCCCCCCGTCCGGAAAAAATATTGGAGAAATGGATAAAAATGAATGTATTTAGAACCAAAACACATTTAGATAATCCATTTCTCCGGCATATATCTATGGAGGGAGTACATACCAACAAGCATTTCTAAAAGCCAACTTCTTTCTTTCTAAAGGCTGGCGCTGCTCTCAACTTCCTCCATCTCCTTGGTTCACAGCCATTTAGATATATTAAAACTGAGCACTTTTCCAGCCTTCTCAGGTCATCAGCGTTCCCGGCCGTCGGATCGTCAATTCTAAGCATTTTCGGTCGTCGGATTAGCAGCGAATCATGCCTAAACTCGTTTCGTTCGCTAATACCCACCGCTACCGTGCTGGGCCGCTGCTCCATGAGCATTTTTGGACGCTCGGTGTTAAATTGGGCCCAATGGGCTGTCACCCCACCAGAAGCAGATCGTGATGCAGGGTCGACTCCTTCTATCCCCGACCTCTCTCCCCTTTCTCCCAATCTGGCTGGTTGGATGAATCCTGCCCGGCAGCGCCGGCGACCACAACCTCGAGCAGACCACCACCGGCCACCGCCCGTATCCTCCCTCCCTAAGCAATCAGCCTTGTCTCCCACCCTCTCCTCCTCACCTCATCAGAAGAGAAAAGAACAGGGAGATCGACCAGTGTTATGCATCATCCAACAAAAACAAAACTAAGGAGACCAAGTATGACTTACTCAGGAATTCATTAATTCATTTATGCATGCCCTCCAAATAAATGGGAATTCAGAAGTTCATCAGTGCACTTCAAATCAATACACGGCAAGATAATAGCTAACCCACTCCAAATGAGGGTTGATTACGAACTCTCAAGAGATATGTTGCACAACACACTACTAGAAAAAGGGCTATACCTAATATGAACATTAATGGCGCACCATATATGTGGTGCGCCACTGCTATATAGCAGTGGCCATTAGTGTCCATATCACTAATGGTGCACCATTCTCACGGTGCGCCATTTTTTCCAAAACAAGTAATGGCGCACCACACGCTCTGTGCGCCACTACTAACATTTTTTTATTTTTTTTTTCAAAACTAGTAATGGCGCACCAGTGTATAGTGCGTCATTACTAGTTCAAACTAGTAATGGCGCACCACAACCACGGTGCGTCACTACTAACAATTTTTTTTATTTTTTTTGCAAAACTAATAATGGCGCACCACGTAACAGGTGCGCCATTAGTAACCAGGGTTACTAATGGCGCATTTTTAGGTGGTGTGATACGTCCATTTTGCATCATGCTTTTATATCAATATTTATTGCATTATGGGCTGTTATTACACATTATATCTCAATACTTATGGCTATTCTCTCTTATTTTACAAGGTTTACCATGAAGAGGGGAATGCCGGCAGCTGGAATTCTGGCTGGAAAAGGAGCAAACATTGGAAACCTATTCTGCACAGCTCCAAAAGTCCTGAAACTCCACGAAACAACTTTTTGGAATTTATAAGAATTTCTGAGCTAAACAATAGGCCAGGGGGCCCACACCCTGTCCAGGAGATAGGGGGCGCGCCCCCCCTATAGGGCCCCCTATCTCCTGGGCCCCCTGGTGGGCCTCCGGCGTCCATCTTGTGCTATATCATCACTTTTACCCTGGAAAATATCAGGGGCAAGCTTACGGGACGAAACTCCGCCGCCACGAGGCGGAACCTTGGCGGAATCAATCTAGAGCTCTGGCGGAGCTGTTCTGCCGGGGACACCTCCCTCCGGGAGGGGGAAATCATCACCAACGTCATCACCAACGATCCTCTCGTCGAGAGGGGGTCAATCTCCATCAACATCTTCATTAGCACCATCTCCTCTCAAAACCCTAGTTCATCTCTTGTATCCAATCTTGTATCAAAACCACAAATTGGTACATGTGGATTGCTAGTAGTGTTGATTACTCCTTGTAGTTGATGCTAGTTGGTTTACTTGGTGGAAGATCATATGTCCAGATCCTTTATGCATATTATTACTCCTCTGATTATGAACATGAATATGCTTTGTGAGTAGTTACGTTTGTTCCTGAGGACATGGGTGAAGTCTTGCTATTAGTAGTCATGTGAATTTGGTATTCGTTCGATATTTTGATGAGATGTATGTTGTCTTTTCTCTAGTGGTGTTATGTGAACGTCAACTACATAACACTTCACCATTATTTGAGCCTAGAGGAAGGCATAGGAAAGTAATAAGTAGATGATGGGTTGCTAGAGTGACAGAAGCTTAAACCCTAGTTTATGTGTTGCTTCGTTAGGGGTTGATATGGACCCATATGTTTAATGGTGTGGTTAGGTTTACCTTAATACTCCTTTTTGTAGTTGCAGATGCTTGCAATAGGGGTTAATCATAAGTGGGATGCTTGTCCAAGTTAGGACAGTACCCAAGTGTCGGTTCACCCACATATCAAATTATCAAAGTACCGAGCGAATCATATGAATGTGATGAAAACTAGCTTGACGATAATTCCCAATGTGTCCTCGGGAGCTCTTTCTTCATTATTAGAATTTGTCCAGGCTTATCCTTTGCTACATAAAGGATTGGGCCACCTTGCTGCACGTTATTTACTTTATTTACTTTTTGCTCGTTACTATTTATCTTATCACAAAATTATCTATCACCTACTATTTCAGTGCTTGCAGAGAAAACCTTACTGAAAACCGCTTATCATTTCCTTCTGCTCCTCGTTGGGTTCGACACTCTTACTATCGAAAGGACTATGATAGATCCCCTATACTTGTGGCTCATGAAGACTCTTTTCTGGCGCCGTTGCCGGGGAGTGTAGCGCTTTTGGTGAGTGGAACTTGGTAAGGAAACATTTATATAGTATGCTGAAATTTTTTGTCACTTGTCACTATGGAAACTAATCCTTCGAGGGGTTTGTTTGGGGTATATTCACCCCAACCAGAAGAGCAAAGAGATGCTCCTCAACCTACTGAACTTTACGAAAATATTCACTTTCAGATTCCTTCGGGTATGATAGAAAAACTGCTAGCTAATCCTTTTGCAGGAGACGGAACATTGCATCCCGATTTACACCTTATCTTTGTGGATGAAGTTTGTGGATTATTTAAGCTTGCAGGTATTCCCGATGATGTTGTTAAAAGGAAGGTCTTCCCTTTATCTTTGAATGGAGATGCATTGACATGGTATAGGCTATGTGATGATACGGGATCTTGGAATTATAAGCAATTGAAGTTGGAATTTCACCAGAAGTTCTATCCTATGCATCTTGTTCATCGTGATCGTAATTACATATATAATTTCTGGCCTCGCGAAGGAGAAAGCATCGCTCAAGCTTGGGGGAGGCTTAAGTCAATGTTATATGCATGCCCCAATCATGAGCTCTCTCAGGAAATGATTATTCATAATTTTTATGCTCGGCTTTCTCTTAATAATCGCAACCTGCTCGATACTTCCTCTGCTGGTTCTTATATGCTGAAGACTATTGATTTGAAATGGGACTTATTGGAAAGAATTAAACGCAACTCTGAAGATTGGGGTTCCGACGATGGTAAGGAGTCAGGTATGACACCTAAGTTCGATTGTGTTAAATCTTTTATGGATACCGATGCTTTTCGTGGATTTAACGCTAAGTATGGACTTGACTCTGAGATAGTAGCTACTTTTTGTGAATCTTTTGCTACTCACGTTGATCTCCCTAAAGAGAAGTGGTTTAAATATAATCCTCCTGTTGAAGTGAAAGTAGTTGCACCTGTTACAGTCGAAGAAAAGACTATTACCTATAGTGATCCTATCGTTCCTATTGCTTATGTCGAAAAACCTCCTTTTCCTGTTAGGATAAAAGATCATGCTAAAGCTTCGAATGTTGTTCGTAAGAGTAATACTAGGACTTATACACCTCTGAGCAAATCAAAGTTGAACCTAATGTTGCTATTGTTAAAGATCTCTTGTCTGATAATATTGATGGGCATGTTATTTATTTCTGTGATGAAACTGCTAGAATTGCCAAACATTGTGCTAAAGATAAACATAGACCTGTGGTAGGCATGCCTGTTATTTATGTTAAAATAGGAGATCATTGTTATCATGGCTTATGTGATATGGGTGCTAGTGCTAGTGCAATACCTATTGACTTATACAAAGAAATTAAGCACGACTGCACCTACTGAGTTAGAAGATATCGATGTCACAATTAAACTTGCCATTAGAGATACTATTTCACCAATGGGAATTGTTAGAGATGTTGAAGTCTTGTGTGGGAAAACTAAATACCCTGCTGATTTTCTTGTTCTTGGCTCCCCACAAGATAGCTTTTGTCCCATTATATTTGGTAGACCCTTCTTGAACACCGTTAATGCTAAGATAGATTGCGAAAAGGATGTTGTTACTATTGGTCTAGGTGATATGTCTCATGAGTTCAACTTTTCTAATTTTCGTAGACAACACCGTGAAGAGGAATTACCTAGTAGGGATGAGATTATTGGTCTTGCTTGCATTGCTGTTCCTCCAACTGATCCGTTAGAACATTATTTGTTAGACCATGAAAACGATATGTTTATGAAGGAAAGGGAAGAAATAGATGAAGTGTTCCTTAAACAAGAACCTGTGCTGAAACATAACCTTCCCGTTTAAATTCTTGGGGATCCCCCTCCACCCAAGGGTGATACCGTATTTGAACTCAAACCTTTACCTGATAATCTTAAGTATGCTTATCTTGATGACAAAGAAATATATCCTGTTATTATTAGTGCTAACCTTTCAGAGAAAGAAGAAGAAAGATTATTGAAAACTCTGAAGAAGCACCGGGCTGCTATTGGATATACTCTGGATGATCTTAAGGGCATCGGTCCCACATTATGTCAACACAAAATTTCGGTGGAGAAAGATGCCAAACCAGTTAGAGATCCTCAAAGACGATTAAATCCCAAAAGCGAAGGAAGTGGTAAGAAAGGAGATTCTAAAACTCCTTGAGGCAGGTATTATTTATCCCGTTGTCGATAGTGAATGGGTAAGCCCTGTCCATTGTGTCCCAGAAAAGGGAGGTATTACCGTTGTTCCTAATGATAAAGATGAATTGATCCCGCAAAGAATTATTACAGGTTATAGGATGGTAATTGATTTTCGTAAGTTAAATAAAGCTACTAAGAAAGATCATTACCCTTTACCTTTTATTGATCAAATGCTAGAAAGGCTATCCAAACACACACAATTTTGCTTTCTGGATGGTTACTCTGGTTTCTCTCAAATACCAGTGTCAGCAAAGGATCAATCTAAAACTACTTTTACCTGCCCTTTTGGTACTTTTGCTTATAGACGTATGCCTTTTGGTTTATGTAATGCACCTGCTACCTTTCAAAGATGCATGATGGCTATATGCTCTGATTTTTCTGAAAAGATTTGTGAGGTATTCATGGATGACTTCTCCGTCTATGGATCCTCTTTTGATGATTGTTTGAGCAACCTTGATCGAGTTTTGCAGAGATGCGAAGACACTAGTCTCGTCCTGAATTGGGAAAAGTGTCACTTTTATGGTTAATGAAGGAATTGTCTTGGGCACAAGATCTCCGAGAGAGGTATTGAAGTTGATAAAGCCAAAGTTGACGCTATTGAAAAGATGCCATGTCCCAAGGACATAAAAGGTATAAGAAGTTTCCTTGGTCATGCCGGCTTTTATAGGAGGTTCATTAAGGACTTTTCTAAAATCTCTAGGCCTCTGACTAATTTATTGCAAAAAGATATTCCTTTTGTCTTTGATGATGATTGTGTAGAAGCATTTGAAACACTTAAGAAAGCCTTGATCACTGCACCTATTGTTCAGCCACCTGATTGGAATTTACCTTTTGAAATTATGTGCGATGGTAGTGATTATGCCGTAGGTGCTGTTTTAGGGCAAAGAGTCGATAAGAAATTGAATGTTATCCAGTATGCTAGTAAGACTCTTGATACTGCCCAGAGAAATTACGCTACTACTGAAAAAGAGTTCTTAGCAGTCGTGTTTGCATGTGATAAGTTTAGACCTTATATTGTTGATTCCAAAGTTACTATTCACACTGATCATGCTGCTATTAAATATCTTATGGAAAAGAAAGATGCTAAGCCTAGACTCATTAGATGGGTTCTCTTGCTCCAAGAATTTGACTTGCATATTATTGATAGAAAGGGAGCTGAGAACCCTGTTGCAGACAACTTGTCTAGGTTAGAGAATGTTCTTGATGACCCACTGCCTATTAATGATAGTTTTCCTGATGAACAATTAGCGATTGTCAATGCTTCTCGTACTACTCCTTGGTATGCTGATTATGCTAATGACATTGTTGCTAAATATATACCGCCTAGTTTCACATACCAGCAAAAGAAAAAGTTCTTTTATGATTTAAGACATTACTTCTGGGATGATCCACACCTTTATAAAGAAGGAGTAGATGGTATTATTAGACGTTGTGTGCCTGAGCATGAACAGGAACAAATCCTACGCAAGTGTCACTATGAATCCTATGGAGGACACCACGCTGGAGATAGAACTGCACACAAGGTACTACAATCTGGTTTTTATTGGCCTACTCTTTTCAAAGATGCTCGTAAGTTTGTCTTATCTTGTGATGAATGTCAAAGAATAGGTAACATTAGTAGACGTCAAGAAATGCCTATGAATTATTCTCTTGTTATTGAACCGTTTGATGTTTGGGGCTTTGATTATATGGGACCTTTTAATGCCTCCAATGGTTATACACATATTTTAGTTGTTGTTGATTACGTTACTAAGTGGGTAGAAGCTATTCCAACTAGTAGTGCTGATCATAACACTTCTATTAAAATGCTTAAAGAAGTTATTTTTCCGAGGTTTGGAGTCCCTAGATATCTTATGACTGATGGTGGTTCATACTTTATTCATGGTGCTTTCCTTAAGATGCTTGCTAATTATGATGTCAATCATAGAATCGCATCTCCTTATCACCCGTAGTCTAGTGGTCAAGTACAATTGAGAAATAGAGAGCTCAAATTAATTTTGCAAAAGATTGTGAATAGATCTAGAAAGATTTGGTCCAGAAAACTTGATGATGCATTATGGGCCTATAGAACTGCATACAAAAATCCTATGGGTATGTCTCCATATAAGATGGTTTATGGAAAAGCATGCCATTTACCTCTTGAACTTGAACATAAAGCATATTGGGCTATTAAAGAGCTCAATTATGACTTCAAACTTGCCGGTGAGAAGAGGTTGTTTAATATTAGCTCACTTGATGAATGGAGAACCAAGCATATGAGAATGCCAAGCTTTTCAAAGAAAAAGTCAAACGCGGCATGATAAGAGGATACAAAAGCGTGAGTTTAACGTAGGAGATTATGTGTTATTATTCAACTCTCGTTTAAGATTTTTTGCAGGAAAACTTCTCTCAAAATGGGAAGGTCCCTACGTTATCGAAGAGGTCTATCGCTCTGGTGCTATAAAAATCAACAACTTCGAAGGCACAAATCCGAGGGTGGTAAACGGTCAAAGAATTAAACATCATATTTCAGGTAATCCTATTAATGTGGAAACTAATATTATTGAGACCATAACCCCTGAGGAATACATAAGAGATACTTTCGAGCGTTCCGGACTACGAAAAGGCATAGAGTGCATTAATGCGGTAAGTAAACCGACTCCAAAACAACTCTAATGGCAAATTTTATCAGTTTTGGATTATTTAAGAATTTTAGGAAGAAAGAAGTAGTCTGAAAGGGACACGAGGCTCCCACGAGAGAGGAGGGTGCGCCCCCCCCCCCTTAGGGCGCGCCCCCCTGTCTCGTGGGCACCTCGTGTGCCTCCTGGACTCCGTTTTCTTGTATGTTACCTGTTTTGGTCGGTAAAAATTCATTATATATACTCCCGAAGGTTTTGACCACCGTATCACGCAAATATCCTCTGTTTTTGTTTCGAGCTGTTCCTGTTGCAGAATAAAGCAAGATGTCTTCTCAGGAGTCAGTTGGGGAGAGCCGGGTCTCTCACCCAACGCCAGGTCCAGGAGCAAATAGCGACGCTTATCACTTTGGACCATCAACGGAGGATGAGATGGAGGCTGATTTGAAAAGGATAAATGCCATGGAGGAGGATCAAGAAGTTACCTCTCGTCTTCGAGCAGAATTCACTATGGGGGAACTACCTAGCCTGGCTGTCCCTACTTCGGTCACTCCTTCCGACTCTAGATTTCTTTCTTATGAAAATATGAAAAAGAGTTTCACTTGTTCTCCAGAAGCTATGCAACATCCTTGGGTGAAAGGAGCCTTGTCCGTCACGAGCAAGCTCCATAAAGAAAATATGGACCTCAAACAACAAGTTAATAAGCTCGAGGAGGAGAACCGTATCTTGAAGGGCATAATCACCAAGAAGATCATAACACCAACCGTGAAGAAGGAGCAATAATCACAAGGGTATGGGCACTCCCCTTGGCGACTGCCAAGCTTGGGGGAGGTGCCCCAGTATCGTATCACCATCACACTCCTATCTTTACCGCTTTATTTAGTTCGATCCTTTTAGTAGTATCTTGATCTAGTAGATTGAAGTTTTGATATCAAGTAGTTTTGAGCTTTGCTTTGTGATCTCTTTATGTAAGCGAGTCCGTGTGCTATCTATAATAAAGATTAGTGTTGAGTCAAGGGCTTTGCTATGATGCTATGATCTTGGGAAAATAGAAAGAATAAAAGAGTTCATATTGATCTTATGGATAGTGATAACTTCACATATAGAAAGTATGAGGCATAAAAATTGTTGAGAGTTGATGAACGTAGCCTTGGTCATCGTTGCAATTAATAGGAAGTGATAAGGAAATAGGAGTTCACATATAAATATATTATCTTGGACATCTTTTATGATTGTGAAGCACTCATTAAGTATGACATGCTAAAAGAGTTGACGTTGGACAAGGAAGACAACGTAATGGTTTATGTTTTCCGACATCTCAGTTAAATTATATTGTCATTGACCTTCCAAACATGTTGAGCTTGCCTTTCCTCCTCATGCTAGCCAAATTCCTTGCACCAAGTGGAGATACTACTTGTGCTTCCAAATATCCTTAAACCCAGTTTTGCCATGAGAGTCCACCATACCTACCTATGGATTGAATAAGATCCTTCAAGTAAGTTGTCATCGGTGCAAGCAATAAAAATTGCTCTCTAAATATGTATGACTTATTAGTACAAAGAAAATAAACTTTGTACGAACTTGTTGTGGAAGTAATAAAAGCGACGGACTGCATAATAAAGGTCCACATACAAGGGGCAATATAAAGTGACGTTCTTTTGCACTAAGACTTTATGCATCAACCCTAAACGCGCATGACAAACTCTGCTTCCCTCTGCAAAGGGCCTATCTTTTACTTTATGTTTTACTTTATGCTTGAGTCAAGGTGATACTCACCTTTCCCTTTTTATTTTTATCCTTTGGCAAGCTCCTCGAGTTTGAAAGATCATGATACATATATCCAATTGGATGTAAGTTGGCATAGGCTATTATTGTTGACATCACCTAAAGGTGAATACGTTGGGAGGCAACACAATAAGCCCCTATCTTTCTCAAAGGTCCGGCTGAAACTCTATAACCACAAGTATTGCGTGAGTGTTAACAATTATAGGAGACTACGAGATAGTTGAGTATGTGAGCTTGCTGAAAAGCTCTATTATTGACTCTTTCCGATGTTACGATAAATTACGATTGCTTCAATGACTAAGATTATAGTTTGTCAGTTCCCAATGAAGTTTTTGAACCATACTTGACTTTGTGAATTGCTTATTACTTGAGCATATGAAATCATATGACAAAATCCATATATGTTGCTGCTATTAGAATGATCATGATGCCCTCATGTCTGTATTTTATTTTTATCGACACCTCTATCTCTAAACTTGTGGACATATTTTTCGATTTCGGCTTCCGCTTGAGGACAAGCGAGGTCTATGCTTGGGGGAGTTGATACATCCATTTTGCATCATGCTTTTATATCAATATTTATTGCATTATGCGCTGTTATTACACATTATATCTCAAAACTTATGGCTATTCTCTCTTATTTTACAAGGTTTACCATGAAGAGGGGAATGCCGCAATTTGGAATTATTCTTTGGAAAAGGAGCAAACGTTGGAAACCTATTCTGCACAGCTTCAAAAGTCCTGAAACTCCACGAAACAACTTTTTGGAATTTATAAGAATTTCTGAGCTAAATAAATAGGCCAGGGGGCCCACACCCTGTCCAGGAGACAGGGGGCGCGCCCCTATCTCCTGGCCCCCTAGTGGGCCTCCGGTGTCCATCTTCTGCTATATCATTACTTTTACCCTAGAAAAAATCAGGGGCAAGCTTACGGGATGAAACTCCGCCGCCACGAGGCAGAAACTTGGCGGAATCAATCTAGGGCTCTGGCGGAGCTGTTCTGCCGGGGACACTTCCCTCCGGGAGGGGGAAATCATCACCAATGTCATCACTAACGATCATCTCATCGGGAGGGGGTCAATCTCCATCAACATCTTCACCAGCACCATCTCCTCTCAAAACCCTAGTTCATCTCTTGTATCCAATCTTGTATCAAAACCACAAATTGGTACCTATGGGTTGCTAGTAGTGTTGATTACTCCTTGTAGTTGATGCTATTTGGTTTACTTGGCGGAAGATCATATGTTCAGATCCTTTATGCATATTATTACTCCTCTGATTATGAACATGAATATGCTTTGTGAGTAGTTACGTTTGTTCCTGAGGACATGGGTGAAGTCTTGCTATTAGTAGTCATGTGAATTTGGTATTCGTTCGATATTTTGATGAGATGTATGTTGTCTTTCCTCTAGTGGTGTTATGTGAACGGTGACTACATAACACTTCACCATTATTTGGGCCTAGAGGAAGGCATAGGGAAGTAATTAGTAGATGATGGGTTGCTAGAGTGACATAAGCTTAACCCTAGTTTATGAGTTGCTTCGTTAGGGGTTGATATGGACCCATATGTTTAATGGTGTGGTTAGGTTTACCTTAATAATCCTTTTTGTAGTTGCGGATGCTTGCAATAGGGGTTAATCATAAGTGGGATGCTTGTCCAAGTTAGGACAGTACCCAAGTGTCGGTTCACCCACATATCAAATTATCAAAGTACCGAACGCGAATCATATGAACGTGATGAAAACTAGCTTGACGATAATTCCCAATGTGTCCTCGGGAGCTCTTTCTTCATTATTAGAATTTTTCCAGGCTTATCCTTTGCTACATAAAGGATTGGGCCACCTTGCTACACATTATTTACTTTATTTACTTTTTGCTCATTACTATATATCTTATCACAAAATTATCTATCACCTACTATTTCAGTGCTTGCAGAGAAAACCTTACTGAAAACCGCTTATCATTTCCTTCTGCTCCTCGTTGGGTTCGACACTCTTACTTATCGAAAGGACTACGATAGATCCCCTATACTTGTGGGTCATCATGGTGCGCCATTGGTAACCTGAGAGCAGCTAGATATTTTGGACATCCACCTACCACACTCACTTTCCCCACTTCATTCTCTCCACCTCCTCCTCCAAGTTGTCTCGGCTGCCTCCTCCTCCTCACCTCATTTGCGCCATAGATTCACCCAAATTAAGTGGTTAAATTACCTTTTTTTTATAGGTAAGTAAGGGGAAAGCTTTCTTTATGTTGTATATCTACTTTTTTCTCCCTCCAACAACGTGCACATGCACTTTTTATGGCCTAGATCTACGTATGTTTGTGGTGTTGCATATGTTTGTGGTGTAGCATATGTTTGTGGTGTTGCATATGTTTGTGTTTGCAGGTACCGGTATTTGAAATGCGATAGTTGCCAATATTTTGCTGGAATGTTGATTCATTTCCATTTCGGCGAGAATTTGGCACTATGCATTCTTTTTGGTCCTATTTTTAGGCAAAGTCATGCCAACTTTTTTTTGGTTCTAAAATATCGTTTTGCTCTACCCCGCGGGCGACCATGGTCCGCATGATGACCGAAGGCATCGTGAATAGGTTTTTGAGCTACGCGAAGGCCGAGATGCTTCAAAAGAACGAGACAGAGATAAGATGTCCGTGTCGAAGATGCAAGCTGAAGAGCCTTATGGACCCAGATTCCGTACAGGTGCAGGACCACCTGCTCTTGCGTGGTTTCATGGATGGCTATCGATGGCAAGGTGATGAAGATGATTATGAAGTCGTCCATGGGGGCTGGGCAAGAAATGAGGAAGGGCAGCAAGACAACCGCGGCGAGGGCGGGCGGGAAGACGAAGAATCTCCAGGACATGATCACGAAGTAGATGCAGTACACAGTCATCATGTAGAAGATGCCGGACATGATGATGAGGAAGATGTCGAAGCAGACGAAGGGCATGATCATGAAGATGAAGATGCCGAAGCAGATGACGATGGACCATCGATGGGCTGGGTGCAGGACCCTCATATTCAAGAGCTGCTTCTCAAGCAGACGGATAACGCGAGAGCTGCCGCCCGAGAGAAAGCCAAGCTGGATCAACTGGAGATAGACGCGGTTACTCCATTGTATGAAGGATGCAGGCCCGAGGATACCCGCCTGAAAGTAACGCTCATGGCTCTGGAGATGAAGGTAAAATACAAAATGACCGATGCATGCTTCGACGAGAACATGTCATTCTGGCATGAACGTCTTCCCAAGGGGAACAAGTGCCCGACCAGTTTCGAGGAGGCGAAGAAAATCGTGTGTCCTCTGGATTTACCGCACATGAAATACCATGTGTGCATGAAAAATTGCATCATTTATCAGGACGAGCACGCGGAGTCTACCATATGTCCGGTGTGCGGCGTCACTCGATACAAGAAGAGGAAGAAAGCTCCTCGAAAAGTGGTGTGGTACTTTTCGATCACTCCTGGTCTGCAGCGGTATTTCGCCGACCCTAAGGTAGCAAAGCTCATGCGTTGGCACGCGGATCGGGAGGAGAAGAAGCGAGAAGATGACAGAAATGATCCGGAGATAAATAAAAAAGACAAGATGCTGAGTCACCCTAAGGATGCAAGCTAGTGGAAAGCGTTGAACTTTGAGCACCCAGAATTTGGGGACGATCCAAGGAACATCGTGCTGGGCGCGAGCACCGATGGAGTCAATCCGTTTGGTAGCCAGAGAAGCACACATAGCACCTGGCCTGTGTTTGTGTGGATGTACAACCTTCCCCCTGGTTGTGCATGAAGAGGAAGTACATTCAGATGAGTATGCTAATTGAAGGGCCGAAACAACCAGGAACGACATCAATCATGACCGGGCTGCTGAAAGAGGAGCTAGACACGCTGTGGAAAACGCCAGCCAATACGTGGGACGCTGCAGAGAAAGAATATTTCCCTATGAGAGCCGCACTGCTCACGACGTTGCACGACTATCTTAGTTATGGATATGTCGCGGGGCAGGTGGTCCATGGATTTTCTGGATGCGTCAGGTGCATGGATTACACAACATATCGCCAGCTATATAGAGATCCCGGGTCTTCGAAAACCGTGTTCATGGGACATCGAAGGTGGCTTCGCGACGATGAATCATGGAGAAAACGCAAGGATCTGTTCGATGGTGAAACCGAACCCCGAAGACGCCCGTGTACGAGGAGCGGCGAGGAAATAGACGAGCTATTGAAAAATTGGAAAGATTGCCCACTGCCGGGAAAGAAACAAAAGGCGCCAGAGCCGGGAAAGAAGCGAAAGGCGCCAGAGCCGCCGTTGAAGGTATGGAAAACGAGGTCTTTTTTCTGGGACTTGCCGTACTGGAAGATCCTCCGTGTGCCTCACAGCCTTGATGTCATGCATATCACGAAGAACTTGTGCGAGAGTCTGCTTGGTACCCTGCTCAACATGCCAGAGAGGACCAAAGATGGGCCGAAAGCAAGGGCAAACTTGAAATCAATGGGCATCAGGGAGGAGCTTCACGCTAATGATGATGATGATGAGGCGAAGCAGGACACGGAAAGTCGTCGCAAAGGCAAAAAGGCCAAGAAGATCGGAAATGACTACCCTCCCACGTGCTTCACTCTAAGTCAGGAGGAGATCGAGCAGTTTTTCACCTGCCTCGTAGGAGTAAAACTTCCTTACGGTTACGCAGGGAAGATAAGCAGATACCTAGACTTCAGTGAAGCGAAGTTCAAGCGGGATGAAGTCTCACGGTATCACGTCTTGATGGCGTAGATACTTCCAGTTGCAATCCGTGGGATCATGGACGCGCACGTCCGTGAAATGCTATTTGGCCTATGCAACTTTTTCGACATCATCTCTCGGAAGTCGGTTGGCGTAAGCAACTCAGAAGGCTACAAGAAGAGATTGTGGTGATACTATGCGAGCTTGAGATGTACTTCCCGCCCGCATTCTTCGATGTTATGGTGCATCTGCTGGTCCATATCATGGAGGATATCATCCAACTCGGGCCGACGTTCCTGCACAGCATGATGCCGTTCGAAAGGATGAATGGTGTCATCAAAGGATATGTTCGCAACATGTCACGTCCAGAGGAAGCATAGCCAGGGGCTTTCTGACCGAAGAGTGCATCTCCTACTGCATGAATTATCTAGGCATCGAGAACCCCGTTGGTCTGCCCGTCAACAGGCACCTCGGCAGGCTCGCTGGATGGGGTCACCGCGATGGTCGCCGCAAAATGCATGTCGACTTCGAGGGTCGACTCGCCGACTTTGAAAGAGCAAACCTAGAAGTGCTACAACACATAGACGTGGTCGATCCTTGGGTGGTAGAGCACAAAACCTTTATTGAGAAGACGTACAATGACCGAGGCCAACAGAGGACGGACGGAGATATAATCAAAGAGCATAACTCATGTTTCACGCGTTGGTTCAAGGAGAAGCTTCTGTCGTACCCTTTACATGAGGATTCTTCCGCGGAAGAAAAACTCATATTCGCCTTGTCACAGGGCGCCGAGCACAACCTGATGACCAATGAGGCGTACGATATCAACGGCTACACATTCTACACGAGGACAAGGACATGAAGACCGATGATTATCAGAACTCCGGGGTAACGATGGAATCCTACACCGGTAACGACAAGGACAGATACTACGGAAGGATCGAGGAGATCTGGGAGCTGAGCTACGCTGGAGAGAAGGTCCCAATGTTCCTTGTCAGATGGGCCAAGAGCGTCCTAAAGAAGACCGGTATTTCACCACCATGGTTATACCCAAGCCAAATCCAAGACCGTGGGCATAAGCGTCACCATGAAAAAATGAGCCATGGGTACTAGCTTCCCAAGTGGACCAATGCTTCTTCATCACCGACCCGTCAAAGCCCAGTCGTGTTGTCGTGAGGAGAGGCAAAAGGAAGATCATCGGAATGGATGGAGTCGCCAATGAGCAAGACTTCGACAAGTACGGCGGCCTGAAGACGGAACATGACGACGACGATGAAGTGCCATACACCACAAGAAGAAGCAGGACCACCCTACCTAAAGGACTTCCGTTCAACAGAAGAATTCCATTTACAAAAAAGAAGGGCAAGAAGATTGTGAAAAGATAGCTAGCTAAGATCGATTGTATTTAAATTGTAGTCTTCATTTCTCGATTGTATTTTGACATATTGAAATGATATTTCTTCTGTTCTAGTCCTCATGAATATTTATTTATGTTTATTCTGGTATTGAATTTCTAACTCACAAAAAATATTGAATTTGTTAATATTTTTTGAACTCATGAATATTTTTAAATTTCATTGGCACTTTTTGAATTCATGAATATTTTTCAAATTTGATGATATTTTTCATATTCATAAATGTTTTACCAATTCACAAATGAATGCAACTAAAATCCAAAAACATGATGATATTTTGAAATAACAAATTTGATGATATTTTTTCATATTCATAAATATTTTCAAATAACAATTTTGATGCTATTTTTTCACATTCATAAATGTTTTCAAATTTGATCGTCATTTTCTAAAAAAATATTAGATGCAACTAAAAATCCAAAAATAAAGTTAGTAATGGCGCACCAGGGGAAGGTGCGCCATTGCTATCAAGGTACTTATGGCGCACCCCTAGGAGGTGCGCTATTGGTACACAAATTTTTATGATATTTTTTCAAATATTTTCAAATAAAAAATTTGATGATATTTTCAAATAACAAATTTGATGATATTTTCAAATAACAAATTTGATGATATTTTTTCATATTCATAAATATTTTCAAATAGCAAATTTTGTGATATTTTTTCACATTCATAAATGTTTTCAAATTTGATCATCATTTTCTATAAAAAATAGATGCAACTAAGAATCCAAAAAAAAGTTAGTAATGGCGCACCAGGGGAAGGTGCGCTGTTGCTATCAAATTACTTATGGTGCACCCCTAGGAGGTGCGCCATTGGTATACAAATTTATATGTTATTTTTTCAAATATTTTCAAATAACAAATTTGATAATATTTTTTCATATTCATAAATATTTTCAAATAACAAATTTGTTGATATTTTTTCACATTCATAAATGTTTTCAAATTTGATCGTCATTTTCTAAAAAATATATTAGATGCAACTAAAAATCCCCAAAAAAAAGGTTAGTAATGGCGCACCAGGGGAAGGTGCGCCATTGCTATCAAAGTACTTATGGCGCACACCTAGGAGGTGCGCCATTGCTAACCTTCCTCCGTCGCTAACCCTCCCTCGCCAGATCGATCCCCCTCCCTCGCCAGATCCTCCTCGCCTGCTCTCGCTCTCCACCGCCGCCGAGCAAACCCCCCGCGCCCGCTCTCCACCGCCGCCGCCGACCCCCCGCACCCGACGACCCCCGCGCCCGCTCCGCCACCGGAGTCGCCGCCGGAGCACTAGGAGGAGGAGTCCTTCTTCTTCCTCCAGCCGTCGCCATCTCGCAGTCGCCACCGTCTCTCCGGTCCACCCCGGCCTTCACCGAGCCTGCCACGATCTCCGCGGTGAGTCCCTCACCCGTTCCCCCCCTTCGATCCGCCTCCATAGGCCGCCGTAAACCGCCGCCGTCGACCTCGTGCTCACCCCAAAGCCGGCCCGTGCCCCCGGGCTCCTTTGCCACGCCCCGACGCACGCCCTTCCCCGCTGCTCCTGCCCTTGGGCACGCATCCGCCTGCGCGCCCACAGCCATCCCTACTTTGTGCTTTCGTCGCCGTTGCGCCTGGCATCCATGCTGACTGTTGTCACGCCGCCCCTGCTGCTGCTGTTGCTCTGCTGACTGCACTACTGCTGTTGTTTATGTTCACTGCTTGGCCGCTGCTTGCTGCTGCCTTGGCGTTGCTCTTTCCCACTACTGATGATGCTCTCTGCTGCCGCCACACTACTGCTCTGCCTGTTGCTTGCTAGTTGCCCTTCCAACCCGATTCCATTCCATCTGGTTACGCCGCTGTGCTGCTGATGCTCGATTGATTGAACTCCCCTGTCTGCATCCTCCCTTGTTAACGATCCGGAGGGATTTGGTGCCATTTCCATGGGCAATAATCACTTTTTGATCGAGTTTGTAATCTAATCATTCTTGCCCACCAATGCATGATATGGGCATCTCACCACCACCACAAGAGAACACTAGGATTATCGCATTCGGTTTTAGCCATTTTAGCTAATGCGGGAGAACAATATTATGTGTCGAACCGAGAGTGAGCGTCGTACTATCATGGGAAGGGTTTATTAGGAGTGGCTACTAAGTTGGTGTGACACTTGGGGTGCAATTGCAAAGCTTTCCCCTGTCCATCAATATTATGTGGTGCCTTTTCTTTTCTGAATTTAAAGAGTGCCAACTTCAGCACTAATCAGTGCCAACTTCAACCTCTTATCCAGACAACAAGTGGATTCCACCACCTCCATCCCAACAACATGCTTTATGCCTGCACAGGCAGTTGACATGTTCTGAGTCGTTGCTTCAATCCAGTGCTCCTCATAAGATTAAGCAAAGCCATTTAAGCAAAAAGACAGCACCATCATAGATCACACATCCCTCAAGGAAGAACCACTTTCTGCTATCCATGAAGAACCACTTTCCTGCTTGTCTGCAAAGTGGTTGTTGGAGTCCAGAACACTTAAATAGTTAGTCAAATGAATTGCTTGCTTGCTACTTTTTTTAGCTACTGTTTTTATTCAAAAATTATTGGAGTTTATATCATATATATTGCTGGCATGTATTTCATATGTTCTGTAGCATTAAGGCTACATAGCATGCCATTTTTGTGCCTTGTATTAATTGCTTTCCCTACATGTTTGCAGGTTTAAGTGAAAAAAGAGGAAGAAAGGAGAATCAAGGTAGGGTTTCATGGCTAGAAGATATATTGCTGGGTTTTGTCTCCGACCATCGTGTCGTGATGATTTTGGGGGGTTTTGTCTAATACCATCGTGTCGTGATGATATTGTGGGGTGTTGTGGGGTTGCAGCGGGGCGGGGGTGGGATAATGATTTTGCAGGTACCCCGAGAGGCCCTTGAGTTTGCCGGAATGTTGATTAACTTCCATTTCGGCAAATTCTGTGCAGTAATATGTTGTGCTGTCTATATTCTGTGCAGTAATGTATTTTGTAACCTGTGCAAATATCAGAAAAGAAAAAAATCCTAATATTCATACTAGTGGCGCACCATACTACACTTTAGTGGCGCACTGCAATAAACGCACTAGTGGCGCATTATCTAGAAGTGCGCCATTAGTAACCCAGAGCACAAGGTAAATATGGCCCCCTGGGAGGCATAGTAATGGCGCACCAGGGGACATACTAATGGCGCACTGCCTGGTGCGCCACTATTGTCTGGTATACTAATGGCGCACCAGGGGTGCGCCATTAGTACTTGTTACTAGTGGCGTGATGATAGTGGCGCACCTGTAGTGCGCCATTAATGGCCAAAATAGGTGCGCCACTAATTAGCCTTTTCCTAGTAGTGACAATGATAAGTCGTACATAGCAAGCTAGCTCTTATAAAAACAAGAGGCACACGACAAACTAACTAAGCCGGTGTATGAGCTCCATTGCCATCAAGCTCCACTACAAGCTCCATCCATCCATCCATCCATCCATTAATCTTCCAGCCCTCCGGAAGATCAAACTTGCGGGTCCACCATCTCCGGGATAGATTTTCTTCGCTTGGAGTGCCATCGAGTAACAACCACGACTCCCAACATTTCTTCTTCTTTATATTATCATGCTCTCCTCCGTAATATTCAAACAACCAATGAGTCATGTCTCTCTCTAATCAACACATCACAACACAATACATGGATGCATGCTGACACAATGTTCAAATATATAACAATATCAAATAACCCAAAGCTTCTTAAAAAACACTGATAATAAACCAAGCTTCATTTGAAGCATTGTCAATTTGCTCTCGAATAATAAACAAGAGACACCTAAAAAACATCTTGCCAGGTTGGAAATAACTACAACTTTGCCGATAAAGGATAAAATCATGACACTCTATACAAGGAGACCAAGGTAACCACAAGATTCATCAAATGACATCGATAACCGCCAGAGGCTAAACACTGCCTCTGATACACTTGTTAATATAATAGCAGCAGCTACTCCAAAATAGTTTAAGCAATCATAATATTGAACAAACAACTAGAAACAAAAGCTATGTTCTGGAACTCATTCAAGAAGAGGACAAACATCCTTCATCATCTGAGAATAAAATAAACATTGCACAACACCTACCCTACATATCAGTGGGGTTGGACTTATTAATATGCAGAAATAAGAGATTCGGACATGTACAAATGGTTAAGAATTGGCATGGCCTTGACTAGCATATTAAATGGATGACACTATCAAGCGAGACATTCACTACAGGAAACAGGTAATTTGCCGTCTGTGAATCCCAGACGGCAAAGACCTAAATCCAGACGGCAAAGATTTTGCCGCCAGGAAGCAGACGGCAAAGATAAGTCGGCAAAGAATACTTTTCTGTCAGCTTTTCATAGGGAAGACGGCAAAGACTTTGCCGTCAGCCAACTCTCTCTTTGCCATCAAGCGTAGTAGTAGCAGACAACAAAGAAAACCATCTTTGCCGTCAGCTGGATTATGCCTTTGCCATCAGCCTCATACATCCCAGACGGCAAAGAATTTTTTATTATTTAAAAAAATATTGGGGCCCTAGATGGTCGAAGGCGTAGGATTTTTTGTATATAATAAAAGTAGCTAATAACAAGGCGTACGCAAAATCTTCACTTGCGATTTTGCGTTTTAGTAGTTTGACAATCAATCATTCACTAGTCTGACAATCATCTATGAAGACAAAAAATATCAGATTACACAGGGCTGCCAAGTTCACCCCGAAGCTTGCACAGCCACCTTCTGAGCACGACAGGCAGAAGCCGATGCGGCCAGCGGTGGCCGGTGGAGCGAGGCGTTGATGGGGAGGAGGCCACTCCAGTGTGCGGCTGCTTGTGGTGTCACGACCTGTTGATGGGGAGGAGACCTTCCGAGCACTACAGGGGACAGGAAGACCGCGCTGGGGGCGACGGAGGATGGGGCTGGCCATGCCGGTATCGCGAGGCACCGACGCGGTTTCCTTCCGAAGAGCAGAGGCTGACGCGGTCAGCGGTGACCGGCGGCGCCGGGGGCGTCGAGGGACCGGGCTGGGGCGACTGGTGACGAGGCCCCGCCGGACCAGCTGGTGACGGGGCCGGCCGCGGCGGGAGGACGAGGGAAGGGGCCGGCCGCGCCGATGTCGAGTGGGATGGGGAACGGGGCGGCCACACCGGGGCGATGGGGGCGATGTGGCGCTTCCGACGAAAGCAGGACGGGGCGGGGATGAGCTTGTGGCGAATGGGAGGGGAACAGGGCGGCCACGCCGGTGGCGACGGGGGACGGGCTGGCAGCGCTCGCCGGCGACCAGGGACGGGGTACGGGGGACGGAGCTGGTGGCAGAATCGGGAGGTGAGCGAGGTCGTGGGGTGGGCTGCGTGCGGGGATAAGGGAGAGAGAGAGAACGTGCGAAGGGATAAGGCAGAGACAGAGAACATGGTGGGGTCGGGGTGGGTGATAGATCAGGGAGGAGAGACGAGTGGTGGGGGTGGCTGCGATGGTGCCACCTCATCGATCCGTGGGATCGATCCACGAGATGTGTTTTCTCTTGCCGTATGTATTTTTTTACAGACGGCAAAGAGGTTACTTTGCCGTCTGTTAAAAAAATACGTAGACAGCAAAGTCTTTGCCGTCTGCATTTTTTCTAACAGATGGCAAAGTAACCTCTTTGCCGTCTGTAAATGAAAATGCAAACGACAAAGTTTTTTTTGCCGTCCATGTTTTTTCCTGCAGACGGCAAAGTACGTTTTTGCCGTCAGTTGTTCTTTGCCGTCTGTAGTTGTCGGCAAATTTAATCTTTGCCGTCTGTCCCGACGTAATGTAGATGACAAAGAGCAGCACAGACGGCAAATCTCCTGTTTCCCATAGTGATTGACTCGAGATGCATTGCATTATAAAATAGAAGCAACGATCACCAAAAGGGTGCAAAATCTAGAAAACCCAACACAGAAAACTACAATCAGCCACCTTAGGTGTGACTAGTTTCTTACCAGCTATGCCAGCCACTTAGCACCCCACCTTGGGAGTGCACGCTTGGACGCTTTTCATCTAAGAAGTTTTATAACCACTGCTTTAAAGAGATTGTGGCTGATGATGCTTTCGGATGGCTTTGGAAGGCCAAAAGCCCGATCAAGTTTAAATTTTTTTGGATGGTTGCCACTTGTGGATCGCTTGAACACCAGAAACATGCTCAAGCGCAGACACTTCTGTAAGTGCATCTAGTGCCACCCCTAGTTGGTTTTGGAGTATTGACGACAAACCTGGTTGAGGGACTAATGTGTTTGTGAGAATTGCAGGATAACACAGGTAGTAGTCCCTCATTGATTCAGTTTACCTACCGGAGATGACCCCTAAAAATGCATGAAGATATTGAAGACAATGGTGGTATGTGAAGATATTCACATTGAAGACTATGACAAGAGAAGGCATTGCATGAAGACTATGGAGCGTGAAGACTTAGTTGTTTCATTGTTTCCTTTTCTTCTTTGTTGAGTCGTAGGAACCACCGTACTGTTAAGTGGGGTCCCAGTGAACAAAGTCAGAGTGACTGAAGTGATGTTCAACCAAAATCCTATGTCTTCGAGCGAAGACAATGAGAGCAAATCTTATCCAGAGCTGGATGAGTCAGCTTTACTTGTAGCCCAAGTAAAGTTGTCGCGTGTGTTTGAAATCTGACCGTTCGAACACGTGTCAGTTCCTTAGTGGCCCAGGGTCATTTCGGACAAATAGTGGCTATAAATAGCCCACCCCCTACACCATAAATTGGTGGCTGCTCAGAGTTAGTGCACGGCTTTTTTTGTTTGAGAGCAACCCACCTCCGAAGCTTTTGAGAGAGAGAAATCCTTGCGAGGAGAAAGCCCAAACACCTAGAGCCAAATAGTGTTAGGCATCACTGAAGTCTTTCTGTCCGCGTGACCTGAAGACTTGTTACACTTGAGGATTGTGAATCCTCCAGCCGGTTAGGCGTTGCGTTCTGAGCATCCAAGAGTCATTGTGGATTGCCGCTGAACGAAGTCTGTGAAGGTTTAGAAGTCTACCTTGAAGACTTACCAGAGTGATTGGGCGAGGACTGGGTGCCCTTAGCTCAAGGGGAATAAGGTGAAGACGCGGGTTTTTGAGTTGAATCTCAGCCTCCCTAACAGACGTCTGATTGTCACAAAGAATCGAACTGGTCCAACAAATCCGTGTCCTCAACAAGTTTAATCGGTTCTATCCTCTCCCTCTCATTACTTACAGTTTGTCTTTGTTAAGTCATTGCCTGCTTGCACTACCTGTTTGACTTCACTGTGTGACTACTATCATTGTTTGGCTTCATACTATCTTCCATCCTGATCTTTACTACCTAGCTGCTATTAGTCTTCGTGCTTTCACTTCATTGCATACTTGACTATGGCTTGCTTAGTGTAGTCTACCTTCCGCTGCATATCAATAGGTTCATTTCTTGTGTTTGTCTTCGAAACTCTCACGTTTTGAAGATTTTCATAAAAATCGCCTATTCACCCCCTATAGTCGATAACTAGCACTTTCAATTGGTATCAGAGCAAGGTACTTCATTGTTTTGTGTGATTCGGTTTAACCACCTGGAGTTTTAGCTATGTCGACTGCAGGGATAATCAAAGTCTCCGCTGCTTGCCCCGTCTTCGATGGAACTGAATATCCCTACTGGAAGAATAAGATGCGCATGCATCTTGAAGCCATTGATGTCGACCTCTGGTATGTTGTCAAGAATGGCGTTCCCAAGACTGGTGAAGGTGTCACCCCTACTGATGTCAAAAGTTCATTCAACTAGATTCTACTGCCAAGAACATCATCTGAGGTCAAAGGACAGTATGGCCGTGTGAGTGCTCTGGAAACGTCGAAGCTAGTCTGGGACTGGCTCTCCAAGGTCAACGAAGGCGTCTCAACCCAGAGAGATCAAAGGATCAGTGTTGTTCGCAACCTCTTCAACCGCTTCAAGAGAAACGACAATGAGAACGTCCAGCTCATGTTTGATCGGCTCACTGACATCACAAATGAGCTTCGTGCTCTCGGCGCCACTGAGATCACCAAGCATGAAATCGTCAAGACACTACTGAGATCACTTGACAGCCTGCTCGACACCCTTACCCTCATGATACAATAACGCCCTGACTTCAAGACACTCGATCCGTCTGATATACTTGAGAGGCTCAACACACATGAGTTCCAGCTATCTGAGAAAAGAGATATCTATGGTCCCAACTACGGCCGAACTCGTGCTTTGAAGGCAAAAGCTGTTTCCTCATCTGTAGAAGAATCTGATTGCAGTTCTGATGATCCTGACGACATTGGAAATGAACTTGTTATGCTTGTGAAGAAGTTCCATAAGTTCACTAAGAAGAAGGGCTTCAGAAAGTCTTCACGATCCAGCTCAAGAAATGATGAAGCTTCCACTCATGACTACAAGAGGAGAACATGCCACAAGTGCAAGAAGCCTGGACACTACATCTCTGAGTGTCCACAGTGGGACAATGAAAACAAGAAGAAGAAGAAGAAGAAGAGCAAAGAATATGATTCTGATGACAAGAAGAAGAAGAAATCCTCAAAGTCTTCTTCCAAGTCCTCATCCAAGTCTTCATCTCATAAGAAGAGCTCATCTGGCAAGGCTTGTGCTTTTGTTGGCAAGGAGATGGATTCAGAGGAGGAGTCTGCTTCTGAGGAGGCAGAGGTGGAGTCTGAGGAGGAGTCTGACCCTGGCGTTGCAAGTCTGGCTCTAGCTACAGCCTACGTTGCCAAGTCCATCTTCAACACTGAAGACAGTGGCTCTGTCTGTGGCTGAAGCTAATGACAAGGACGACTCTGCTCCCACCTATCGCTTCATGGCACGTGGTGCCAAGGTAAAATCACGTGATGCTTACTTTCAAACATCAAGTGAAGATGACTCTGATTGTGAATCCAAACCCAGCTACAAAACACTTGCTAAAATTGTAACTGAACAACAGAAAGCTATGGAACATACTCAAAAACTGTTAGACAAAAGCGATGACCTGTTGGACGCTGAAATGTCCCATTCTCAGACCTTAATTGAAGACATAAAAAATCTTCATGTTAAGTACCAGGAACTTGAAAGTCATCATGAAAACGCTCTCAACCACTCATGAAAAGCTCTCCTATGATTATCTTCAAAGGAAGCAAGAGCTTGAGAAATTGAGAGCGGCTCATGAAGATCTTCAAAAAGAGAATGAGTCACCAGCGCTCAGCGGATCAGTTCCGCTTCGGAAGGATTTGAACCACCATGTATAAAATGACTTGAGCGTGATAATGCTACTTACATTCTGAATGTTCTCATCACTCTTGTTGCAATATCTTCAAGCTAGGCGATGTGGTAACTAACCCCTCTGCTGAGGATACCACTACTATTGCTGATGAAAATGCTAGGTTGAAGAAATTGCTTGAAATAGGGATGTACAAAAGTCTCGAAGGGCATCAGACACTGTGCGATGTCCTCAAAAAGCAGATTCTGAAACGAAACCCTAGGAAAGAGGGTGTTGGGTTCGAGAGGAAAATGAATGTTGATGGCTCCTCTTTGGAAGCCCGAAAGTACCCCAAAACCACATGGGTTGCTGCAAAGGGACCTTCAGTGGATCCATCCACCTTATGTGGCTTCACTTGTGCTAACCCTGTTATCATTGATGAATCATTTGATGCAAACTATAAATTGTTTAAGAATCAGAATGGTGAAGTGTTTGCCAGGTATATTGGAACTAACTGCAGGAATGGGCCACCTATGAAGAAGATCTGGGTTCCCAAAAGTTGTCTCGAGAATCTTCCTGTGAATGTCATCATGACACCGCCTGGGAAGAAGACAAATCCCAGACCAAAGGCTTCATATGGTCCAAAGGCTTCATACAGCATGAGGACTCACCTGAGTCACCCTAACGCCAATGTTTTGCAGGGAAACCATACTCAGACGTATGAATATGATCGTGTTTCTTCAAACCGCTATGTTCATAAAACTAAGAACTATTCTGCTTATTCATATGAGTACTATTCACCTCCTGCAAGGCTATTTGCTAGGGCTTCAAAGCCGAAGTTCTCAGATGCTGCACTTAGACTCATTGCTTTTAAGCCACCCCTGAAGATGTGGGTGGTTAAGAAGAGTTAACTTTCTTTTGCAGGGAAAGGTCTCGTAGGAAATCAAAGGTGTACGATGCTATTGCTGGGGACCTAAAACATCCTGTAGGGCGCAAGATCAAATGCCCAAATGGTCTCACTATGTATTTTGTTCCTGAATCATTTGCCAATCATCCTATCAGTCCTAATCTTGATCTGAGCTTTGATAATCCTCTTGCCCGTCAAATGTTTATGCTTCACAATACTCTTGGTGAAGCCTATCCCCCTAACTGTACTGTAGGGTATGACACCTCATGCTTCAGAATGGATTATGGACAGCGGATGTACTAATCATATGACTGGTGATCGAAGTCTTCTCATGGACTCAACCTTACGTCCATCTGACAAGAGTCACATCACATTTGCTGACACTGGTAAAATCAAGGTATGGGTCTAGGTAGAGTTGCAATCTCAAAGGATCAACACATGGACAAAGTGATGCTTGTTGAATCCCTTGGTTTCAACTTAATGTCTGTCTCAATGCTTTGTGACTTGAACATGATGGTGATATTTGGAAAATATCGTTGCCTTGTACTAATGGAATCTGACAAGTCTCTAGTCTTTGAAGGGTACCGGAAAGATGATCTATACATGGTAGATTTCTCAGCAGGGCCACAGCTCGCCGTATGCCTTCTTGCAAAAGCTTGAGTGTTGGCTCGGCATCGGAGGCTAGGGCATGCTGGCATGAGGAACTTACACACTCTCGCGAAGAAGAAGCATGTCATAGGCATCGAGGGCGTGAAGTTCAAGAAGTATCACTTGTGCGGTGCCTGCGAAGCTGGAAAGATGACTAGGGCCAAGCATCCCTCAAAGACAATCATGACGACATCTCAACCCTTCGAGTTGCTACACATGGACTTATTTGGCCCTACTCACTACTCTACTCTCACTACTACTGCTTGTCTCTATGGCTTCGTCATTGTTGATGATTATTCAAGATATACATGGGTTCACATGATTCTCTACAAGACTAAAGTGCAGGATGTCTTCAGACGCTTCGCCAACCGTGCCATGAACAACTATGGCATCAAGATCAAGCATATCAGGAGTGACAACGGCACAGAGTTCAAGAACACCGGCCTCGATCTGTACTTGGATACATTCGGCATCACTCATGAGTTCTCAGCTCCGTACACCCCTCAGCAGAATGGCGTCGTGGAGCGCAAGAACAAAACACTCATTGAGATGGCTCGGACGATGCTCGATGAATACAAGACACCAAGAAAGTTCTGGCCTGAAGCTATTGATACTGCATGCCATGTCATCAACCGTGTTTATCTTCACAAGCTTCTGAAGAAAACATCCTATGAGCTCCTCACTGGTAAGAAGCCAAATGTCAGCTACTTTAGAGTATTTGGTGCTAGGTGCTGGATCAAGGATCCACATCACACTTCAAAATTTGCACCGGAAGCACATGAAGGTTTTATGCTTGGTTACGGAAATGACTCGCACTCCTACAGAGTCTTCAACCTCTTTCACTATAAAGTGGTTGAAACTGTGGATGTGCGGTTCGATGAGACTAACGGCTCGCAAAGAGAGCACCTGCCAAATGTGTTAGATGAAGTTCCACCCAGTGAATCCGTCAAGCAAATGGGAACTGGAGAAATCGTACCGTCTGAAGCACAGCCTGAAGAGGAACTTATCATTTCTGCACCTAATCAACCTGAAGACAATGCTCAGCCCGAAGACAATCCACCCAACGATGACAATGATCAACAAGAGCAAAATCTTCGTCCAGTTCATCCTCGTGTTGCAAATGAAGTACAGGTTGAGAAGATAATTGATAGCATCAATGCGCCTGGTCCACTCACTCGTTCAAAAGCAACTCAACTAGCAAATTTCTGTGGGCACTTTGCTTTTGTCTCAATATCTGAACCCAAGAAAGTTGTTGAAGCCGTCATGGAACCTGAATCGATTCAAGCTATGCAAGAAGAGCTTCAACAGTTCAAGCTGAACAATGTCTGGGAAGTTGTCAAGCGTCCTGACCCCCGCAAGCACAACATAATAGGCACAAAATGGATATATCGCAACAAACAAGATGAGCATGGTCAAGTTGTCAGAAACAAAGCTCGTCTCGTTGCTCAAGGATACACTCAAGTTGAAGGGATTGACTTCGATGAAACATTTGCTCCTGTGGCTAGGCTTGAAGCTATTCGCATATTGCTAGCCTATGCTAACCATCACAACATCTTGCTGTATCAAATGGATGTGAAGAGTGCATTTCTCAACGACAAGATTGAAGAAGAAGTGTATGTTGCACAACCTCCCGTCTTTGAAGATCCAAAACATCCTGATATGGTGTACAAGCTAAACAAGGCACTGTATGGCCTCAAACAAGCCCCTCACGCTTGGTATGACACGCTCAAAGACTTCCTGAAGAGCAAAGGCTTCAAACCTGGTTCCCTGGATCCCACACTCTTCACGAAGACATATGATGGTGAACTATTTGTGTGCCAAATATATGTGGATGACATTATCTTCGGCTGCACCAACCAGAAATACAGTGATGAATTTGGACACATGATGCAAGAGCAATATCAGATGTCCATGATGGGTGAGCTGAAATTCTTCCTTGGTCTTCAAATTCGTCAGCAAAGAAATGGCATCTTCATATCTCAAGAGAAATACCTCAAAGATTACCTGAAGAAGTTTGGAATGCAAGACTACAAAGGTTACACGACGCCAATGCCAACCAAGAGTCATCTGGGTCCTGGCGCCAATGGTAAAGAGTTTGATCAAAAGGTATACCGCTCCATGATTGGTTCTTTACTTTATTTATGTGCATCTAGGCGGATATTATGATTAGTGTTTGCATGTGTGCTCGGTTCCAAGCGGCACCAAAGGAATCGCATCACTTAGCTGTGAAGCGAATTCTTCGATATTTGGCTTACACCCCAACATTAGGATTATGGTATCCAAAGGGCTCAAAGTTTGATCTAGTTGGATTCTCGGATGCTGATTATGCTGGTGACAAGGTGGATCACAAGTCTACATCAGGCACATGTCACTTTCTATGACGATCACTTGTCTGTTGGTATTCAAAGAAGCAGAACTGTGTATCACTCTCCTTCTTTGAATCTGAATACATTGCTGCTTTGGATCTTCAGCGCTCAGCTTCTATGGATGAAGCAAACACTCAAGGACTATGGCATCCATCCGAGACAAGTACCACTCTATTGCGACAACGAAAGCGCCATCAAGATTGCCAACAACCCAGTTCAGCACTCAAGACAAAGCATATTGAAATTCGTCATCACTTTCTCGTAGATCATGTCATGAAGGAAGATATTGATATCATACACGTCAACACCGAAGAGCAATGGCGGATATCTTCACAAAGCCCTTGGATGGGAAAAGGTTTTGCAAGTTATGGTGTGAGCTAAATATCTTGGAATCCTCAAATGTCCTGTGATCAGGCACACATCCTAACACTTATGCATGTTGATGACTTAGATGTGCAACACACGAAGTAAAGTATATCTTGAATCAATGAAGACTTACATTCTAAGTGTGAATACATTAACGCGGAATTTGACTTCGGAGCGCCACGATAATTGTGCGCCGTGTCTGGGTCTAATACCTCCTATACGGTGGGTAACGCCACCACCAAATTCTTCTGTTTGAAGTGTTTTCTCATGGCGTTACATTTGTTATGTCTTCGCATTTGGTTTGGCTTCAATTTCAACATGTCTTCTTGATTATCTTCACTATGTTGATTTGGTTGTATTCTGATATATATACATATATTAGTGTTCTGTCCTCTACAGCATTCACTTATAGCTATGTCTTCTCGTTTGAATCTTTTGAACTAAGTGAATGTGATCGGACCCTAACCTCTCTATGCTTTCTACCTCAAACTCTATCTATCCAAATCATATGCATTCTGTTGAAACTGTCGAATGTCTTCTCTGCGTCCTTGTCAGCAGAAGATACAGAAAAAAACATTAAATCTATTTTAAATGTTCAATTCTTATTGCCTGAAACCCGGAGAAGCCAGAACAACCATCCGACTGTCCAGGCGGGCGTGGGAACGTGGTACAACTCTCAATGTGTTGCATGTTCGCCACGTGTCCCTCACATGTGAACCGCCAGGGGCACCTGCGTAATTGCACTGTGCCGTCCCTTTCCCTATAAATACCCGTCCAATCGCGGTCAAAATCATTCTTCCACCTCTCCACCTCGACAAACCCTAGCGCCACTGCTAGCTCTCGACGACGCCGGCGACGAAGCGCTTAGCTGTCACGACCTCTCCGATGCCGTCTTCACGCCAGCCACGGACATCGTCTTCTCCGCTGCCGCTGTAGGTGTCCTCCATCGCCAAGTTAGGGCACGGAAGATCTAACTGCTCGGCCTCATATTCTACTTCGTCTAGCAGTTCATCGTGTGGTAAATTAAAACCCTCCTTTTACCGTCTTTTTGTTCCTATAGATTCATCCTTTTTACCAAAAGTGGTTTCTGCCTCCACAAATTTGGATCAATCCTGTCTGCATCTCACATAATGCCTAGTATATTCACTTATGCTTCACACAAAGTTAGATTCCTCACTTGTACTTATTCTTGGATTCGTACAATCTGAAACCAACTCTCAACATATAAGTGAATGTCTTCGTGCTATGAGGTCAATGTCTTCTAAACTGATTTATCTTCAAAATCTTCTGAGAATGCATATGACCTCTTCCCCTTCCCTCGCATCTCTAATGCTATCACAGGTACATGTCCGCGGGAGAATCCCTTGGTTCTCATAGTATGCATTCATTTGCAGAATTCTTACAGCATCATATCAACTCTCCCGAAGCCAGTTCCTGTCTGACCAGTAGACGGAAGCCTTTGACAGTGTTGAAGTCATTCAATCTGAGCTACATGGCCAAAGAAAAATCAGCAAGGAAGGGTGGCAGACAACGCCGTCGAGGCACATCAATGGATCTGCCCGAAGATATCTATAAGCTTTAAAAAACTGATCCTGAAGAGAGCTATGGTCAGCGCAAGACACGAATCCAATGGATTCGAAGATATTGGGCAGAACAATGGTACAAGTACAGGTTCATGACCCAGGAATATGCTGAGAAGAATCAAGCGACCCTGGGGAGACATCTTGTACAAAAATCTTCCACCCAGGTCCAGAGCTGAAGCCATTGAACAAGGTTTCTACCCTTGCATGGTCCGTGGAGCACAGCCTGCAGATGCCGACCCATCTTCATTGCTATGGTGTCGTGGCGACAATCTGTTCAAGCGCAACTTCCAGTTTTCCAAGAACTCAGCCAAAGAAAACAAGAAGTCGCGGGGATTAGACTTCAATCCAGGCCCCTCTACTCCTCGTTCCGATGGCACACGCGAAGCTGAACCCAATCTTGTTGGGAACTTCTACAACCTAGAAGGTCTCATCACTCATATTATTGGTTTCAAGGGACAACCGTGGATGAACCTGCAGACGACGCTGATTGTGACGAAGCGCCTGCACCATCGAAGCCAAAGAAGCTGAAGAAACCTAAAGCTTCGAAGCCGGGTGAAGCCTCTGGCCACTGCTCCTCCTGCACCAAGTGTGCAGTCTGAAGATCTCTCACGCATCTCCAAGTCTGAGAAGAAGAAAAAGAAGCCTATGCACACCACTAGTCCAGCACTGACCCTTGCTGCTGTTCTGAGGAACGAGAATGACGCCATTGATCTGTCAAGTGACGACGATCTTGCTGATGATGCTCTTGAGCAGCTGATAAAGAGCAAGCAAGAGGCGGAAATCTTCAATGATTTGCCTCTCTTTGACGTGGAAGTATTGAACAACTTCATTGATGAGTGGTTTGACACCCCAATCTCAGCTTTGACGATCTGCAACTTCCCATTGGCCTGGCGTCTCCTTCCATGGCGCCATTGCTCTGAAATGGCTCTTGCTCAGAAAATTGTTGAGCTGAAGCACAAGATCGATTATCAAAAGGCTCAGTTCAAGAAGCACATGGCCAAGCTCAACATGGCAGACGTCCATAACTTCAAGGTCATGCTGCATGAGCTCAAGGAAGCGTTCCACAAGAAACGTGATGAAGCCAAAGGTTCTCGTGAGCGCATGAAGATTCTCAATGCCAAGTGTGTTCAAGCTTACAATGAAGCTGAGAAGCGCAAGACACTTGGGTGCCCTGGCATCGACCCTAAGATGGCTGCCAAGCAGAAGAAGAAGCCATCTGTGGACCAAGCTGAACCATCCAGGCGGGAAGAACCTCACATTGTCTTCCCAGCCAGTATGACAGGCGTGAAGCCTAAGGTCCCTACAGTGGCTTCAGAGCTTCAGAATACAAGAGCAGCTGAAGCCAAGGCCAGAAAGCGCAAGACCAAGAACACCACTGATGATGCTCCACCCACCAAGAAGCGCAAGACCAAGAAGAGAGATCGGGCTGCTCCCACAGAGCCCCTTGTCGTCGAGCCAATTTCTGTTGCTCGTCCTGAATCTGCACAACAAGAACGTCGAATGATAGTTCATGAGCCTGCTTCCACAGAGGCTCCTGAAGCTGAAGACATTCCAGCTGTTGACCCCACTGCAGCTGAAGACATTGGTCATCGTGACAATGTTGAAGATGATGAAGTCCTTCCTCAGATCGAGCACAATGTGGTATCATCGCCTGTTCTTACGAACAACGAACTCATCAGCATTGGTCGTCCATTGACGCCAATTGCTCAGGATGACTCATGGGCTGATCACCCACAAGACTCCCCCCATCAAGCAGAAACACCTGTTACTCCCCCAACTCAAGTCACCACTCCGGTGATTGAAGATGAAGACTTTGTGGCCCAACCAACTCCATCTCCACAAGCGTTGCCAGCGTTCCGCAGGCTTCGCAAAGGACCAAGGCCACAGGTCACTCTGTCAAGTGTTCTAGAAGGATAAGAGCGCCAATCGGTTTCACGCCAAGTATTTCCTGAAGCCTCTCCAACTATGAACAACCCTGAGTCTGCAGCCAATATGGCTGAAGATATTCCGGCTGCATCAGCCGATGACCAAGAAGAACCAAGAGAAGAAGAAGCACGTGTTGCTACACCCCCAACCAACCAAGTTGTTCTCGAGGAGAACGTGTCTGACCCTCCAGCTACTCAAATGGAGGTTAACAACATTGGGGCGACCACCAACACCAACACTGAAGCCAATGACGTTGTCATGGCTGAAGCTAATGTGGCGCCTGAAGTCAATGTGGTGCCCGAAGTGATAGCACCTGAAGTCAATGCTGCACCTGATGCCAATCAGCAGCCTGAAGCCACTGCCACTGCTCCGGTACCGCCTCCCAGGCCACATACTATTGAGCAAGCATACAACTATGGTCAGCTGGTCACTGTCAGATGGCCTATTCTGGTTCCTCCTCCTCCTGCCGGTTCGCAATTTGACTATCATGTCGAGCACAGGCCACAGCTCCAGAAGCCAAAGCCAAGACTGCCCAGGTTTCTAGGTACTGCCACTTCACCAGGGTCCTTCAATGCAAATGGCTTCATTGCGCACAACACTTTCTTTGACAGCGCCAAGAACCCCTATTCCAAGCTAAGGATTTCATCAGATCGGTTCTGGAGCTATCAGCAGCGCAGTTATTATTCATGTGTTCTTTATGATCAAGGGCGCATCTTCCCTCATATGCATCTTGAGTGTGAAGCCATTGCTGGACTGCCATGCCTTGAAGAAGCCCTTGAATGCTTCTGTGATGCTGGACTGCTGAACTTTGTGACTGATAAGGAGCATTGGAATGAAGAGCTTCTGCTTCAATTTTATGCTGCCCTTCACATTCACGGATACAACAGGGATCCGAAGACTTGGGTCCTTGAGTGGATGACAGGCAATGTCCATCATGAAGCCAAAGCTTTTGACATCATTGAGCTAACCGGCCTGCCCACTCCAGGAGAATTATATGAACCTGGTTGTCAGCTTCACCGCAATGCTTTGGAGAGTATCTTCCATAAGCCAGAGCCCAACATGAGCCAAATGCTGAGCATGATGAAGCCTCTATCACATGACGCTGATTACCCAAAGGAGTTCTTTGTCGAAAACCTAGAGTATCTGCCTCGCACTATTTATCACATCATCAGGCGAACTCTATGGCCTGTCAAAGGACATTCGTCACCAGCAAAACTTGAAGGAGCAATGAAGACTTTGGTCTTCTATATCTTCAACGGCATCAGCTTCAATGCTCAAGACTTCTTTATCAGGCAGTTGGCTGCATCAGGCTCTGATCTCTTTGGACTGAAGTTCTACGCTCCATGGGTCATGCGCCTCATCAAGCTACACTCAGCTGTCAACTATCAGCCCTCTGCTCGCAACCATCTGATCTTTCTGCCAGAGGTTGATATGTCAGTTGAAGCCATATACCCAGAACCCGCCAAGGAGCCTGTTTGTATTCACAATGCTGATCACCAAAGCTTCACGCAACCCATTGAAGGAGTCCAGGCAGTCACTCGTGTTTATCCTTTGGCTGGCAACACACGCTTACCTCACCGTGCTCAAACTGAAGCCACTGAAAGCACTATTGCTCAAAGGCCTCGGAAGCGATCTCGTGTTCTCAATGACCGAGAACTTCTCGTTGCCCTGCATCAGAATTAGGATAAGCATCACTTCTGGCTGAAGCGGCAGATGCAAAGCCTCTTGGTGGACGTCAATCGCATTCGCAATCTTGCCACCAAGAATGCCTTTGTTACACATGAAACCTATAGGAGGTCATAGAAGAGTTTGACACTGCTGAGTGCTGAAGCAGATCTTCAAGATGATGGTTTCACTGAAAGATTCAAGTTTGACACCACTCCTCCAAGGAATGCTGTCTTGCGTCGAACTCCGTCTCTTAAAGACTCTGATTATTCCTCCTCCGCTGCAACGGTGAATGCCAGAGTGATCGATGATCAAGATGATGCTACTTCACCACCTCCAACTTCAGCACGTATCGACACTGCACCAAGTTCTTCTGCACCGTCAAACCCCGACGCCGACCCTGCATCTTCTCTACTCCTTCTGGGAACGAGTAGAGGCTCTATGTCTTCAAACCTTTTTGGTCCTTACTGACAAAAGGGGGAGAAGCCTGTGAGTTGATAGTCTTCAAGCGGGTCCATACGGGCGGTGGCTTTATATTTTGCCTAGTGACTCTCGCTTTTGATACATTTGGTTCTTTGAGTTGTAACACTTAAACTTGATGGTCGTCTGCTACTTGTTTGCTATTCTGTGATGCGATGATAAATTCCGCATGTGCGATGATAAATTCCGCATGTGCGATGATAAATCCCGCACGAAGTCATATTGCAGACGTCCATTTTTCATTATGCATGTCATTATCTTCGTTTTATCAAATCATGCATGATGAATTGTCTTCATAAGTTGAAGAGGATCTCCACAAGTACAACCTGTCATGTGCATTTGCATTCCAAAAGCAAATTACTTATATGCACATCTTCAGGGGGAGCCTTTGGCGACGTATGAAGACAATACCTTTATCCTTTACAATTTCACATACTTTTATCCCCGTTGAAAACTTCAACCAGTTTGTCATCAATCACCAAAAAGGGGGAGATTGTAAGTGCATCTAGTGCCACCTCTAGTTGGTTTTGAAGTATTGACAACAAACCTGGTTGAGGGACTAATGTGTTTGTGACAATTACAGGATAACACAGGTAGTAGTCCCTCATTGATTCGGTTTACCTACCGGAGACGACCCCTAAAAATGTATGAAGACATTGAAGACAATGGTGGCATGTGAAGATATTCACATCGAAGACTATGACAAGAGAAGGCATTGCGTGAAGACTATGGAGCGCGAAGACTTAGTTGTTTTGTTGTTTCCTTTTCTTCTTTGTTGAGTCGTAGGAACCACAAGATCTTTATTAAGTAGGGTCCCAGTGAACAAAGTCAGAGTGACTGAAGTGATGCTCAACCAAAATCCTATGTCTTCGAGCGAAGACAATGAGAGCAAATCTTATCCAGAGCTGGATGGGTCAGCTTTACTTGTAGCCCAAGTAAAGTTGTCGCGTGTGTTTGAAATCTGACCGTTGGAACACGTGTCAGTTCCTTAGTGACCCAGGGTCATTTCGGACAAATCAGGTCGGGTTGCCTAGTGGCTATAAATAGCCCACCCCCTACACCATAAATTGGTGGCTGCTCAGAGTTAGTGCGCGGCTTTTGTCGTTTGAGAGCAACCCACCTCCGAAGCTTTTGAGAGAGATAAATCCTTGCGAGGAGAAAGCCCAAACACCTAGAGCCAAACAGTGTTAGGCATCACTGAAGTCTTTCTGTCCGCGTGACCTGAAGACTTGTTACACTTGAGGACTGTGAATCCTCCAGCCGGTTAGGTGTCGTGTTCTGAGCATCCAAGAGTCATTGTGGATCGCCGGTGAACGAAGTCTGTGAAGGTTTGGAAGTCTACCTTGAAGACTTACCAGAGTGATTGGGTGAGGACTGGGTATCCTTAGCTCAAGGGGAATAAGGTGAAGACGCGGTCTTCTGAGTTGAATCTCAGCCTCCCTAACCAGACGTGCAGTTGTCACAGCAACTGGAACTGGTCCAACAAATCTCGTGTCCTCAACAAGTGACTGGTTCTATTCTCTCCCTCTCATTACTTACAGTTTGTCTTCCTGAAGTCATTGCCTGCTTGCACTACCTATTTGACTTCACTGTGTGACTACTATCATTGTTTGGCTTCATACTATCTTCCATCCCGATCTTTACTACCTAGCTGCTATTAGTCTTCGTGCTTTCACTTCATTGCATACTTGACTATGGCTTGCTTAGTGTAGTCACCTTCCACTGCATATCAATAGGTTCATTTCTTGTGTTTGTCTTCGAAACTCTCATGTTTTGAAGACTTTCATAAAAATCGCCTATTCACCCCCCCCCCTCTAGTCGATAACTAGCACTTTCAACTTCACCATCACGGGGGACAACTATGCCTACATGTTCTGTCAAAACCCCTCCTGAGGAAACTGTTGAGCACTTGTTCTTTATGTGCCCTTTTTGGCAACTATGCTGGAGCAAAGTTGGCATGATTTGGCCGATGATGGACAACAGGGTCGCTTTGATGCATGGCGGCAACCTCTCTTCATGGACATTTTCCTGTTAGCTGCCTGGAATTTATGGATGGAGAGAAACAATGAACACTTCAGAGGGATCCCACATTCTTTCGGTTCATGGTTGACTAGGTTCAAAAATCTTTTGGAACTCCTAGTCCATAATTGCAGAGAGGAGCTTCATCCTTTCCTGTCTAGCTACATTGTAGGCTTGGGACTTTAGTGCTGTAATTTTTTGCCTACATGGCCGGGGGGCCACTAAAAACCCATTGTAACACTTATGTACCTGCTCCTTTGTGATTAATACAAAAGTCACTGGGAGCCTCTCCCACTGTCTTTCACACTCAAAAAAAAATGGTGCCAGAAGGCCTGCATCAAGGATCATAAGAGACATACATGGTCAAGGCTACAGACAAACAAGAGAATCGTTTGCTCAAAAGGGACAAGACACATGAACTAGTCAAGTTTCTAATGGAGCCTTCATTTGCTCAAAAGGGACAAGACACATGAACTAGTCAAGTTTCTAATGGAGCCTTCATTTGCTCAAAAGGGACAATATGCATGCACAAGTACTCAAGCTTACTAGTTGAACCTGGGTACGAATCAATCTCTCTGAATAACTAATACAATCCCCTACCGGTCCAAGTATTTGAAATGAGAATTGAGGAATTGAATGTAAAAAGAACGGATCATCCCGCATCGTCGGTAGTAGTCAATCATGGTGGTCAAAGGGATAACATCTCCAGGGTTCTCCTGCAAAATAGAACCAGAATACTACCAAATACTACCAACAACACCCATTGAGTTGTGACGTCCTACACAGAAAAACAAATGAGACGTTTTTATTAAGATGCATCTCTTGAAACTACATCAGAACCGAACAAGAACACGTACACAAACCAACAAAAAAGACAAAGGATTATCCGTGTGCATAATGACTCCCAAAGCTAGAGAGACTCTTCTATTTTTCCATGAGGATACAATACACTCAAACATTCTAAAGTCAGAAAGGATCCTCTAAAGATACGGTAATTTTCTTTCACGGAAGATGAGCTATTCTACTTCATCGTTTATACTTGGAAGCACAACCATGCTAAGCCGGAGTGCACATACGACAGCAAGAAGAGCTAATACAACTTGTTGTTCATGTTAAATTAAACATACAACAAGACAATTAAATGATTAATCAAGCTAGGACACAACACAATAACAAATATGATATGATGTGAACGAATTAGAAGGAACCAAAGTTGAACTACTCCCTCTGATCCATATTATACTGTCGCTGGTTTAGCAAAATTCCTCATACAGGAAGGAACTCATGCATACAGTTAGGACCCTTCCTCATTGGGAGGCAGGGCAAAATTACACAAGCTAAGCAAGAAGCTAAGCTGGTGGGATGAACATGAAACCAAAACCACAAACCCAGGTCGGACCTCACCTTGCCACCGTTTTGTGGTTTCACAAACAACCACGCACACACAAAAAATGAAAACCTCTACAACTGTAGGATAAGCACCTAATTAATTGATAGAATGTTTTCCTACGGTCCAACTAGCATGGCTGAATAGGAAGAATTAATTGACGGCTCCCCGTCGACAATCCCAGGTCTCTAGCTCATCACAACCAACCACGATATTTAGGCAAAGCAAAGCAACACATAATTGAGGAAAAACACACGCAGTGGAGAGGGATCGACCTTGTGTGGTCGTGGTGGACAATCGAGGTCAAGGTCTCGTCGGAGTCCATGTCCGCCTAGTTAGCTCAGGGTCGTCCTCCTCATCAATAGAGTAGGGCACCTGCTAATCTGAATCTTGAGGTTTTGCCTAAAAAGAAAACATAATCCAGTAAAGTGCAGTCTAAATAAACAAATTCCATACTCTGAATGCCAAGAAAAACAGATATGGAGAACTTTTATTTAGCATGCACCACAAGTCCATAACTGACTAATGAACAAGTGGAGCACAGTAGCACCATAGACTCATCAGATTTTAAATATACACCTAACTCTGATCTATCTTTGTAGGAAGCATTACAACTCTTTTACTTGGAGACCGGATAAGCAAAATGGCAATAATGTACCTACATCATGAATAAAACAAGCTCCACTGCTATCAAGCGCAGCTACAAGCTCTATCCATCCGTCTCCTCGCCCTCTGAAAGATCAAACTTGCAGGTCCACCATCTCCTTGCATCGGTTTTCTTCCCTTGAGCATCGCCTGTAACAACCAAGACTCCCATCATTTTTTGTTCTTTACATAGATAAGCTCTCTCCCGTAACATTGAAAGAAGCAACGAGTCAGAACTCTCTCTAATCAACACAACACAATACAATAAATAGATGCACACTGACACAATAATCAAATATATCTAACAAGGCCCCGCCAGTGAATTGCAAATAACCGATAGTTGCTTCTACAAAATGTAGAAAATAAACCAAGCTTCACGAACATTGCCAATTTGCTCTCAAGTACTCCCTCTGTTTCTATAAGTTATTTTAGAGATTTCAATATGGACTACATACGGATGTATATTGACATATTTTAGAGTTTTGATCCACTCATTTTGCTCTGTATGTAGTCCATATTAGAATATCTACAAGGAATTATATTTACGAACAGAGGGAGTAGTAAACAAAGATACCTATAAACCATTGCCAGATTGGAAATAAATACAACTTTGCCATTAAAAGATAAAATCATGACACTTTATACAAGGAGGCCAAGGTAAACATAAGATTCATCGAACAAGTCGATACAGAGGGGGCGCCAAAGTCTAAACACTGCCTCTGAGAAACTCATTAATATAATAGCAGGGGCTACTCTTGAACAGTTTAAGCAAGCAATCATAATATTGATCAAACAACAACCAAAATCAAAAGCTATGTTCTGGAACCCATTCAAAAGAGGACAAACATCCCTCATCATCTAAGAATGAGATACAAAGGGCACGACACCTACACTACACATGCCTTGGTAAAATGATCAAATATCATAGTCTAAGTAGACCCTGAAAACTAGAAACAACCAAGAAAGTTCCAAATCAGGTTGTTAAACAAGAGCCAAACATCCCACAAAACCAAGACATGATCATTAACTGAAACCATATAACTAAGCCTCAACATGTCAACGGTAGCAACATAACACCATAGGTCAGACCACAAGCACTAGAATCATCGGAGCGAAGCACAATATGGTCCCATAGCAGATTGAGGACAAAGTAGAGGCCGGTACAAAGTGGGAGTTCATGGACTACCGCCACGACCATGTTCTCCTCTGCCACCCAAGGCGGCTCGATTTCATCGTGTGGCACCCACCATCACCGGCGAGAAGGTGTGCATCCCGCTTACCATGAAACAATCTTACTCTAGTCCCAGACACCTCTACAACAACGCCGCGCTGATATGCGGCTGTGAGGCCAACGGCGACGATGACGGCCACCTCGCAGACTGCCAGCCCATGAGCCCGTTTCGCATAGTTGGCATGTGTACCTGATATGAGCCTGGCCGGAGAAACAGCGTGGACGCCTGCGTCTATTACTCGCTGGCCAGTGGAGCGGGGAGGCCAGGGCTTTTAGTAACGCATGGTCAATCAGCCTTTACTTCGTGCTCGGTGCCATCATTGGCAAGACCATGTACCAGCTATTCTCTGATGAACACTTGTTTGCTGGCCTACAACATGTATAAGGGCACCATCACCTTTTTGTACCAACCAATCGGACGTGACACCCGCCTCATAAAGGTGGACGACGGAACGCGGCTCGGCCTTGCACACATTTCGAGTATGGGATTGAACTTACACGAGCTCCACTGGTTGGGCGGCGGCGGGGAACCAGTCTAGAGTGAACAAACTGTATATGGTCTGTTTGCACGTCATCTTCAATTGGACCTGGAGGTGCATTATTTCCTATCGCTCTATCTCTTCCAGATTAAGATCGTCGTGGTTGCCGAGGAGGGCAATGCTCTATTCCTAGGGACAGTGCTCGGCATGTTCATAATCTTTTTGGAATCGCTGAAGGTCAAGAAGGTGCATGAGCCAGATGACGATATGAAGATCGTGTACCCTTATGTTGCCTTCTATGTGCCACCAGTTGGTAATAATGTGCACCTCCATCCTCCTCTTTCTTTGTATGTTACTTGAATCAACATCCAGTATGGTAGCTTTAACATTTCCTAATTATCACAATTTTGCTTAGATGATGTGTTCCTGAAGCAACTCTCAAAGACAGCCTATCTTCGAAATAAAACTAATTTCCCCCATAAGACACATATCTTCAGAGGTAAAACTAAGTGCCCCCATAGGACATAAATGTCCCTTGCCAAGCATATCTAACTTGGTTTCCACCTATTGAATTTCACCGAGAACTGCTTCAGGAACACATTGTCGTAGCAAAATTTAGATAATTGGGGAATGTTAAAGCCACCTTACTACATGTTGATTCAAGCAACATACAAAGAAAGAGGAGAATGGAGGTGCATATTATTAGCAGCTGGTGGAACACAGAAGGCAGCATAAGGGTACACGGTCTTCATATCGTCATCTGGCTCACGCACCTTCTTGACCTCCAGCGATTATAGAAAGATCATGAACATGCCGAGCACTATCCCCAGGAACAGAGCATCACCCTCCTCGGCAACCACGATGATCTTAATCTGGAAGAGATAGAGGGATAGGAAATAATGCACCTCCAGGTCCTTGAAGATGACATGCAAACGGATCACAGTTCGTTCATTCCAGACTGGTTCCCGCTGTCGCCCAACCAGTGGAGCTCGTGCAAGATCAATCTCATGCTTGAAATGTGTGCAAGGCAAGCCGCTTTCCGCCGTCCACCTTTATGAGGCGGGCGTCGCGTCGGATTGGTTGGTACAAAAAGGTGATAGTGCCCTTGTCCATGTCGTAGGTCAGCAAGTGTTCATTAAAAAATAGCTAGTACATGGTCTTGCCAACAACGGCACCAGACACGAAACAGAGGCTGATGCACCACATGTCACTAAACGCCTTGGCCTCCTCGCTCCACTAGTTAACCAGCGAGTAATATACGCAGGCGTCCAGACAGTTTTCTCCGTCCAGGCTTGTACCATGTATAGACGACGGCTATGCAGAATGGGCTCGTGGGCTGGCAGTCCGCCAGGTGGCCGTCATCGTCACCGCCAACCTCATAACCACATATCAGCATGGCGTCGACATAGAGGTGCCTGAGTCTAGAGTAAGATTGTTTCATGGTAAGCGGGATACACACCTTTTCGCCGGTGATGGGGTGCCACACGAGGAAATCGAGCCGTCTTGGGTGGCTGAGGAGAACGCGGCCGTGGCGGCAGTCCATGAACTCCCACATCGGACCAACACCTAGGCAAGGAGGCGGTCGTGTTACCCGACGCTGATGTAATGGGCCCACCCCGAAAGCAAGACGGTGCACCACCATCGTCGGAGGCCAACAACAAGCTAAGGTGCCAAAACAGTGCATGCATGCTACAGTATACAAAGAGATTTGAGGCCACGCCCCAGGCCATGGCCACTGGGGCGGCACCGCCATTGAACATTGGTTTTTGTAAAGATTATACTAAAGAAGAATTGATAAACATGAGCATTTGTCGGAGGGCTATGGTGGAGCTGATTTAGTTTTGCAAGCTGAAGATTGACCTAACATAGTCGGGGTAGTTTTCATTAAGTAAATAGTGCATAACTGGAGCATCAAGCAAAGGAAATTAGTTTCCATCAAGGGGCCAGCTCCTTAATATTGCTTCGGAAGGTATTATCATAAGCATGCGCAAACAGAAAAACTTAAGAGTTTTGAGTGCAAAAATGTTATATTATATACATATAACCATATTATCTTGACCTAATTAGTGGTCATATATGAAATTCTTAGACTAACGCTAGGAGTAGTTCACAGCCATCAGTGGCGGCCAACCTGTAGAGTTGTTCTTTAGTCCTTCCTATGTTATGAATCAAACCAAATTTAATTCATATAAATACCTTAAGCAAGAAAAGAAAAACTCCAAAGGGACCAAACAAAATCATAGATTTGCCCATACCTGGTTATATTGAGCTCTGTTGCAACTACTAATAAGCAGATACCTTGATATATTGACCTCCACTTTGGTTGAATGCTTGAGATAGTCGAAAGCATAAAATTTGACTGATATATAGAGATGCCACTACTACCAAGATTGAGGTTTAAGAACTGACCAAACATGTTGGTGGTGGCACCCAGGAGATACCCGTTGCTCTTGCAAAGACGTGCGCTAGACGGCTTTCGCGAGAACCATGGTTGGGTTGCCTGCATGTGCCTATGGTAAGACAATGTTGACAGCAAAAAGGACAATGTAAGGTCAAGTTTATTTTAAAAAAAAATGGAATTGTTCTCACAAGTACTCCCTCCGTCCGAAAATACTTGTCGGAGGAATGGATGTATCTAGACGTATTTTAGTTTTAAATGCATCCATTTATATCCATTTTCACGACAAGTATTTCCGGACGGAGGGAGTACAATTTAAGGTCAAGTTTATTTCAAAAATATTTTCAGAATGTTTTGACTTTTTGTTGAATTACTAAAAAGAATTTCCATATAGGGTGTAGATACACCCATAGACAAAAGTTCCCCTCCCTGATTCAGCGGTTCAAATATACTATCCGCGAGGAAACTGAATTGAAATGGACGGAAGGATAACCGGCCACTTACAAATTCTGTTTATGTAATATGAGAATGCACCATTTTCCCTGTAATTTTGTCAAACAACACATTAATTCGTTGAAAGACGTGACTTGTCGACAAAATTAAAATAAACTGTAACACAAATGCTGGTAGCAGCCTATCAGGTCGGTGTAAGCCTGTAAAGAAGATACCTGTGTTTCTGTCCCGGGCCACGTCTTCCAGCGGCAGTAGCACCTGAGACATGAGTGTGTCCGCGTCAATGAAACTGCTGTCCAGAGCATCCAGCGGCGCCGGCGGGCCGAGGTATACTATCCCCGAAGACAAAGTCGCCGTCCACTGCTGCCGTGCGCTACGCAGAGGCACGACCGGTTGTTGTAAAACTGCACCGACGGTCCCACACGATAACAAATAACCCCTCGCTGACGGCGGCCAGGCAGGACACAGTCATCTAGCGGCGGGGCACGACGGTGGCTGCGAGTTGCAGGGGTGGAGCCAGGATTTGGGCATAGAGGGGGTCAAGTCGGTAGAAAAATTTGTCCAGTGCTATCATATAAGGTGTGGCTAAAATGTAGTTATATTTGTGTTGGTAAAAATTAGACTTTACAATTGTAAATGTAAATAGGGATATTCCCCCAAAAATAAGATCAAAGATATTAGTAGTAGTTTCATGACGAACACTTAGCATCGCAGATCGCACAATAAGAAAAATTAATTTGGATGCACAGTTTCAACGCATATAAGATGAGATTGAGAGAGATTAATAAAAATAGCCATTAAGACTAACCTTGGTTAGTTCGTTGCCTCTCTAGAATTGATGAGAGCAGCCTACAAGATTGCCCCTCCCATGCATCGATCGCCGGCGGCGCCTGAATTGATCTGAATCTGTTCGATTGCGAGAAGAAGGCGGCGCCCGAATTGATCTGTATCTGTTCGATTACGAGAAGAAGAAGGCGCCTGAATTGATCTGAATCTGTTCGATTGCAAGGGAGTGCAGGAGGCAGCACAGCTGCAGCTGGCGGCGCTGATTTGAATCTATTCGATTGCTACTCCACGCGTAGGACCTAAAAACTACCGGGCGTGGGATTAGGAACGGAGAGCGTATCCTGTGAAACGGACTGACTCATGCACCAGGTGCACCACCAGGTTATGGGCCATTAGATTCGAAAGCAAGGGACAAGATCTATCTGCAAGGGGAGCTACTGGTACATTTGCAGAACAGACCTTTAAATGTACCTAAATAGATCGGATGGACCTCCCTAGGCCAGTTCGTCTTTTCCTCTGTTATGTAGTACTACTACTCCGGGAGGATATCTGGTGCTACGGGAGCACCTAAGATTAGGTGCTCCAGGAGCTTTTCAACCGTTAGATTTGAGATCTGAAGGCCGAGGAGAGAGCTCACGCTTTTATTCAAAAAACACCTCCAGAAATTTGGTATTACAAATCGGGTCCAGCACATCTGTAGATGACCGTTGGATTTCAGATCCAATGGCCGAGAAGCTCTTGGAGCACCTAAACTTAGGTGCTCCCGTAGCACCTGAAATTTTCCCCTACTACTCCAGGTCGCTCTGTACTACCGAGCTTCTGTTTTAAACAAGCTGAGAAATTTGACTTATTCTTAGGAAAAAAACTGGGAAATTTGACAAGTTGTGTTCTTGTATCAGCTAATCTAACTGTTGTGTGATTGCTCATTGCTGACTTTGGCAAAAATTACAAAAATATCAAATTGATTCTTCACACAGTTGGAAAGTTCAACAATATTAAGTATCAGAGAAGCAGATGTAGTTTTGCAACTGAACCAAAGATCGTTGAACACATTTCTTTAGATGCTTCCATGCAAGAACATCAGGTCTTTTACATTGAGACATCACAAGCATAGACATCAATTATACATCAACCGCCCATCTAAATTACAAACAAGTCGCATACTAAATCTTGTTACCAAGTGTACATTGTTGCTTATTACATGGTTCTAAAAAATTGGAGCCTGACACAATCTGTACTAGTATGGGAGGTGACATTATCGGTTTCATGAGCTGCCATCTTGGAGACATATGAAGATGACTCCTACTCTGAAGATTACCTGGTCATGCCATCAATTAATCGATTTCACGATCAAATGAAAATATTGTTGGAGCATGAAAGATGGTCCTGAATCTGAATAATCACTGAATAGTCAGTTCTGTAGCAACCATAAAAACCATGATATTGAAATAATTGCATTTCAATGAGTGGTCGCCGAAGAGGCTTATGTGGCCTGACAATATGTATGTAGATAATCTTCATATGTCATTCTTCACTGCTGCTATATAGTATAAACAATTGTTGTTGGGAATCAAAGGATGGCGAGATGGAGGAAGGGACAATAATTCAAATGAAAAACTGAAGAAAAAGACGTACAACAGGTTGCACTCAGACCTCTAAAAATATACGGTAATCTCATATCTTTTTTGTCAAAAATAGCCCCAATACATTAGATGAAAACAATAAAGTGAAAGTGTACCCAAATAATATATAAAATAAGTTGTTGTGATATTACCTCAGATTAAAATCAGTACCAGTATAGTATACTAAAACAAATCCTCCAGTCCAGTGACATGCAAATAAAGTGAGCATGAAATTCTATCCACTGAAGGAATCAATTGAACCTAAATAAGATGAGAATAAGGTACAAGGGTTAGTTTCCAAACCAGGGTCATGCCACCTATGCAGTCAAGAGCAGGAAATGGTGATGCATCTTTTTATGCATTATTCTTGGATGCAACAACTTTGGCTATCTGCCTTGTCAATGTCCAAAGCAGAAAGCACAGTACTAAGCTTCTGATTTGCATAAAAACATGAAGAATTGCAGCCCTATTCGCTATCCCCGTCTTCAACAGATTTACCAGCTCCAGACAATAAGACTCCATAATGACCTTCCAACATAATAAGGAGCCTAGCCAAACTTAGGAGTGACAACCCATCCTGCAAATCTATTGAAGCTAACATAGGTTATGAATCTCATAGCGATCACATAAGCAATCATAGGAAGCTCAATGTGAAACTAACATTGGATTATCCTTTATGAAAGGTTTGCTACCAAATAAACCAGGGATCCCAAGTATCACATCTATAGAATAAAAAGGTCAATTCACTATTATATCATGTTTTTCGAACAAATTATAGGAAACAATATATGAGGTTTTGCAAGTCATAGTTTACTAAATTGTATATAGGAGACTGAAAAGACCGGTTTCATCCAAAAGATGAACTAGATAATAAAATCAGAAATATGAACTTGTTGATGCTTTCACGAAGTTCAGTTGGACATTGTAAGAACAAGTTTTGTTTAATATTGTTTACCAATAAAGGATCAAAACAGGAAGTGCATCCCTTGTAATTGGCATGAAGATTGTAGAAATATGCTCGTAGCTCCTACCTAATTTGGTGCTCACAGCGCACTATTCCAAATCTTAATCAACAAAAACATGCCTTTCGAGAAGAAGCAAACAGACCTAGATCTCGTTCCTTGAACTGCTGCAGTTGGATAGTGCTGCCGGCGACGTCAGTGGTAGATTGAGTACGCCCTCACAACGAGGCGCTGCTGCCAAAGACGAAATCGAGGAACTGCTTTCAACAAACTAGATCACCCATCTGGATTTGAGTGAGACAGCACTCCATTGGTACATGATTGAGAGAGATCGAGCGAAATTTACTAACCTAAATCGTCTGGTGGAGTGTCACAGAAGAGGGAGAGAGAGAAGACTGATTGTGGTGAAGATCTAAGATCGGTGCTTGAGCTCGCTGGACCTTAACCTAGCACCAGGGGGCTGCGCTGGTACAAAATCTGGCAAGGGGAAGAAGACGATCTGGGTATGCAAGGGTTGTTATGCAAATGTGTCAGCAGTCCCTTCATCACACTGAATCATGTCCCTCTGTTTTGAACCGAACGGCCCAGGTAGTGCTGGAGCATCTGGTGCACCAATTTGCTCGTTTCACCAGATACGTTCTCCTTCTTATGGGCCTTCGTGCAATTCTAGTCTATGATTGAGGGGGGCTCAAGTGCACGTAGTCACGGTCGTATCGCTAATCATAGTACTCGCTCCATTCCCTTATACAAGTCCACAAACTCAAATTACAGATACCAAGATAAAATTTAATAACTGTTTTGTAAGCCAATTTTTTTTGTTAACCGGGATCATTAATACGTTTGCATGCATGCAAGATAGGATTGAGAAGGAAGTATCACAGTTTCATTATGACTATATGCATGCAAGCATTAAAAAAGTTGCTAGTACGAGGAAATATCATTAATTTTTACCTCGATTACTATTAGTGGCCTTGTATAGGTGCAAAATGTATTTTTCATAGTGGCCTTGTATGAGGGAATGGAGGGAGTACCTGCTAACTGTTGTTTTCTCGACCCCTGGCTCCGCCATTGGTGAGTTGGTCCCTCATACGAGTCGCGGGGCCTTGCGCGTGACTTCGAGAGGCCGGCCAGGCGGGGATGACACAGGGCGCGGGCGCTGATTCTAGAGCTCCCGTTAATCAGCAGCCGCAGGGCGTTGGGGAGATCCAGTACTCCAACCCCCTGCGCACCGCCGCTCCTTCTCCATACTCCTCCCCCACCTCCCTACTCTGCATCGACCAAGATTTAGAGGGGATGATGCGACCCTGGAGGCACTGGCTAAGATTTGAGACGCAAAGAGGGTAAATGAAGGCGATCGGTCATGTCTCTTCGGATGCCTGCGTCTGTTCCAGAGTATGAACCGCCGTATTGGAAGATCCCGAGTCATATATGGGCATACGCATGACGCTAGGACGGTGCTCGGTTGTGTTAAGAAAGAAAAGAAAAGACGGTGCTCGGTTTCGGAACGTGTCTCCCTGAGGTTGCCTCAAATCCAATGGCTATCTATAATGCATGCCTTAAATCGATGGCCAAAATTAATTGAGGTGATGTGGCTTAAGGAGAAGCTAGAGTATTCCTAGAAGTGGGAGGCTCCTATTTAGAAACTACATGATACCCGACGTGTTGCTGCGGAACGTTTTCTACAAATACCTATTGAGGAGATGTGCATGAAAAAATATGTAAAATCGACCAATAAGAAAAACAATTGTGTGGATCTTTTAACGTACTATTTTTTTCCAGAATTCCTAACATATTTATCGCAAAAATCATCCTCAAATTAGTAGTCTTACATTAGCCCTAATTGTATGTAATAATACTAATGGTCTTTCTGAAAATTGAAGCCAATAATATGTGCAATCTGCTGAAACAGGTTGGTTGAGATACTAATGCGTAATATTTGAAAATTCGGCTGGCCCTGAAGACCAATAGGTATATGAAAAGATTGCAATATGCAAGCAAGTGGAATTGTTACTCATCGTCCTGTCTTTTGTTTTCATGTGTAATCCAACCATGGCGAGAAATGTAACTTCCCTGCGTCCGATAAGTTTTCCTTTTAGATTATTGATAAACATCAAAGATAAGAGAAAAGGTAAAAGAAGGGCCTAACTGTGGCAACTGAAAGGATACAACGAGCAGGGACAGTACGAAAGATATAAGGAGCAACAACGATAGAGCAACTGAAATTGAAGGATATAGCGAGCATGACAAAAAGAATACATGACGGGAAAGCAATAGTGCAAAAAAAGACCTATGGCTATGCAAGACCGTGCACACCTAATCACGTACCAACTATCCAATCAAAATACACAAATGTGAATCAAATTAACGGTAGGTTAAGCAAAATGGAGAAGTAATAGAGGAATTTTTTATCCATGTGAGTTGTGACAGTACGAAGGATGGGTAGCACAAGCCTTTAAGTTGTACAGATCCTTCAGCAAGTTCTTGATGTGCAATCCATTGGATCCTCGGAAGCTAATACTTCTTTCGCATGTTGCCGTTGTACAGTAAACTTCAAGCTTTGTGCAACCGTTTTTGTGGTGTTGAGAGGAAACATCACATACTGTAGGACATGCCTTAGTTGCTGGAGACGACACAAAGCGGTCACTAAGGGTGTGTTTGGTTTGGGAATGAAGTGGAATGGAATGTACTGGTTCTATTCCACTAGAATGGGTCGGTTCCATCTTTGTGTTTGGTAGAGGTAATTCAAAGGAATGGAACGGTTCCATCTTGATGTTTGGTAGGGGTAATGTTGGAAATATGCCCTAGAGGCAATAATAAATTAGTTATTATTATATTTCCTTGTTCACGATAATCGTTTATTATCCATGCTATAATTGTATTGATAGGAAACTCAGATACATGTGTGGGTACATAGACAACACCATGTCCCTAGTAAGCCTCTAGTTGACTAGCTCGTTGATCAATAGATGGTTACGGTTTCCTGACTATGGACATTGGATGTCATTGATAACGGGATCACATCATTAGGAGAATGATGTGATGGACAAGACCCAATCCTAAGCCTAGCACAAAGATCGTAGTTCGTATGCTAAAGCTTTTCTAATGTCAAGTATCATTTCCTTAGACCATGAGATTGTGCAACTCCGGATACCGTAGGAATGCTTTGGATGTACCAAACGTCCACAACGTAACTGGGTGGCTATAAAGGTGCACTACAGGTATCTCCGAAAGTGTCTGCATTGGGTTGGCACGAATCGAGACTGGATTTGTCACTCCGTGTAATCGGAGAGGTATCTCTGGGCCCACTCGGTAGGACATCATCATAATGTGCACAATGTGACCAAGGGGTTGATCACGGGATGATGTGTTACGGAACGAGTAAAGAGACTTGCCGGAAACGAGATTGAACAAGGTATCGGGATACCGACGATCGAATATCGGGCAAGTACAAACCGCTAGACAAAGGGAATTGGATACGGGATTGATTGAATCCTCGACATCGTTGTTCATCCGATGAGATCATCGTGGAACATGTGGGAGCCAACATGGGTATCCAGATCCAGCTGTTGGTTATTGACCGGAGATTGTCTCGGTCAGGTCTGGATGTCTCCCGTACGCGTAGGGTCTACACACTTAAGGTTCGATGACGCTAGGGTTATAAAGGAAGTTTGTATGTGGTTACCGAATGTTGTTCGGAGTCCCGGATGAGATCCCGGACGTCACGAGTAGTTCCGGAATGGTCCGGAGGTAAAGATTGATATATTGGACGAAGGGTTTTGGAGTCCGGAAGTGTTCCGGAGGTACCGGGTGATGACCAGCATGACCGAAAGGTGTTTCGGAGCCCCGGCAAGTGTTGGGGGCTTCATGGGCCAAGGGAAGGGGCAAACCAGCCCACTAAGGGGCTGTCGCCCCTCACCTATTCCCACGTGACCAAGGGGTTTGGGCGCCCCATCTAGGGTTCCCACCTCACGGCTTGGGGCCAAGTCACCCAAGGGGAGATCCCATCTGCCACGCCGCCGCCCCTAGGGGAAACCCTAGGCGCCTCCCTCCCTTTCCCCCTATATATAGTGGAGGTTTTGGGGCTGCCTAACACATGAGAACTTCTCCCTCTTGGTGCAGCCCTGCCTCTCCTCCTCCTCCTCTCCCGTGGTGCTTGGCGAAGCCCTGCTGGATTGCCACGCTCCTCCACCACCACCACGTTGTGCTGCTGCTGGATGGAGTCTTCCTCAACCTCTCCCTCTCTCCTTGATGTATCAAGGCGTGGGAGACGCCACCGGCTGTACGTGTGTTGAACGCGGAGGTGCCGTCCGTTCGCACTAGGATCTCCGGTGATTTGGATCACGGCAATGCGACTCCTTCAACCCCGTTCTCATGAACGCTTCCGCTTAGCGATCTACAAGGGTATGTAGATGCACTCTCCTTCCCTCGTTGCTAGTTTCTCCATAGATAGATCTTGGTGACACGTAGGAAAATTTTGAATTTCTGCTACGTTCCCCAACAGTGGCATCATGAGCTAGGTCTATTGCGTAGATTCTTTGCACGAGTAGAACACAAAGTAGTTGTGGGCGTTGATGATGTTCAATATGCTTACCGTTACTAGTCCAATTTTGTTTCGACGGTATTGTGGGATGAAGCGGCCCGGACCGACCTTACACGTACACTTACGTGAGACAGGTTCCACCGACTGACATGCACTTGGTGCATAAGGTGGCTAGCGGGTGCCAGTCTCTCCCACTTTAGTCGGAACGGATTCGATGAAAAGGGTCCTTATGAAGGGTAAATAGCAATTGGCATATCACGTTGTGGTTTTGCGAAGGTAAGAAACGTTCTTGCTAGAAACCCATAGCAGCCACGTAAAACATGCAACAACAATTAGAGGACGTCTAACTTATTTTTGCAGGGTATGCTATGTGATGTGATATGGCCAAGAAGAATGTGATGAATGATATGTGATGTATGAGATTGATCATGTTCTTGTAATAGGATTCACGACTTGCATGTCGATGAGTATGACAACCGGCAGGAGCCATAGGAGTTGTCTTTATTTATTGTATGACCTGCGTGTCATTAAACAACGCCATGTAATTACTTTACTTTATTGCTAACCGGTAGCCATAGTAGTAGAAGTAATAGTTGGCGAGACAACTTCATGAAGACACGATGATGGAGATCATGATGATGGAGATCATGGTGTCATGCCGGTGACGATGATGATCATGGAGACCCGAAGATGGAGATCAATGGAGATATATGATATTGACCATATCATGTCACTACTATATATTTGCATTTGTTTTTTATTATGTTTATGCATCTTGTTTACTTAGAACGACGGTAGTAAATAAGATGATCCCTTACAACAATTTCAAGAAGTGTTCTCCCCTAGCGTGCACCGTTGCTAAAGTTCGTCAGCTTCTAAGCACCACGTGATGATCGGGTGTGATGGATTCTTACGTTCACATACAACGGGTGTAAGACATATTTACACACGTGAAACACTTAGGGTTAACTTGACGAGCCTAGCATGTATGCAGACATGGCCTCGGAACACGAGACCGAAAGGTCGAGCATGAGTCGTATAGTAGATACGATCAACATGAAGATGTTCACCGATGATGACTAGTCCGTCTCACGTGATGATCGGACACGGCCTAGTTGACTCGGATCATGTAATCACTTAGATGACCCGGAGGGATGTCTATCTGAGTGGGAGTTCATAAGATGAACTTAATTATCTTGAACATAGTCAAAAGACCTTTTGCAAATTATGTAAATGGCTCGCGCTTTACTTCCACTGTTTAGATATGATCCTAGAGAAAATATAGTTGAAAGTTGACAGTAGCGATTATGCGGACAATAGAAAGCTTATGTCCTTAATGCACCGCTCAGTGTGCTGAACCCCAAAGGTCGTTTGTGGATGTTGCGAACATCGGACATACACGTTTTGATAACTACGTGATAGTTCAGTTAAACGGTTTAGAGTTGAGGCACGAAAGACGTATGTCGCGGAACATATTAGATGTTTCGAGGGCTGAAATTAGGATTTCAGGCTCGTGCCCACGTCAAGAGGTATGAGACCTCCGACGATTTTCTTAGCCTACAAACTAAGGGAGAAAAGCTCAATCGTTGAGCTTGTGCTCGATTGTTTGAGTACAACAATCACTTGAATCGAGTGGGAGTTGATCTTCCAGATGAGATAGTGATGTTTCTCCAAAGACATTGCCACCAAGCTACTAGAGCTTCGTGATGAACTATAACATATCGAGGATAGATATGATGATCCTTGAAGTGTTCGCGATGGTTGACACCGCGAAAGTAGAAGTCAAGTAGGAGCATCAATTGTTGATGGTTGGTGAAACCACTGGTTTCAAGAAGGGCACGGGCAAGAAGGGATACTTCATGAAACGGCAAATCAGTTGCTGCTCTAGTGAAGAAACCCAAGGTTGAACCCAAACCCGAGACTAAGTGCTTACGTAATAAGGGGAACAACAAGCTGGAGCAGAATTACCCTAGATACTTGGTAGATAAGAAGGCTGGCAAGGTCGATAGAAGTATATTGGATATACATTATGTTAATGTGTACTTTACTAGTACTCCTAGTAGCACCAGGGTATTAGATATCGGTTCGGTTGCTAAGTGTTAGTAACTCGAAACAAAAGCTACGGAATAAACGGAGACTAACTAAAGGTGAGCTGACGATACGTGTTGGAAGTGTTTCCAAGGTTGATATGATCAAGCATCGCACACCCCTCTACCATCGAGATTGGTGTTAAACCTAAATAATTGTTATTTGGTGTTTATGCGTTGAGCATAGACATGATTGGATTATGTCTATCGCAATACTGATTATTCATTTAAGGAGAATAATGGTTACTCTATTTATTTGAACAAATACCTTCAATGGTCTTGCACCTAAAAGAATGGTTTATTGAATCTCGATCGTAGTGATACACATTTTCATGCCAAAAGATATAAGATAGTAATGATAGTACCACTTACTTGTGGCACTGCCATGTAAGTCATAATGGTATAAAACGCATGAAGAAGCTCCATGTTGATGGATCTTTGGACTCACTCTTTTTGAAAAGTTTGAGACATGCAAACCATGTCTATTGGTGTATACGCATGAAGAAACTCCATGCAGATGGATCATTTGGACTCACTTGATTTTGAATCACTTGAGATATGCAAAACATACTACATGGGCAAGATGGCTGAAAAGCCTCGGTTTGATAAAATGGAACAAGATAGCAACTTGTTGGAAGTAACACATTTTGATATGTGCAGTCCAATGAGTGCCGAGGCATGCGATGAATATCATTATGTTCTTACTTCACAGATGATTCGAGTAGATGTTGAGTATATTTACTTGATGAAACACAAGTCTGAATTATTGAATGGTTCAAGTAATTTCAAAGTGAAGTTTAAGATCTTCGTGACAAGAGGATAGAATGTCTATGATATGATCATAGAGATGAATATCTGAGATTCTGAGCTTTGGCATGCAATTAAGACATTGTGGAAATTGTTTCACAATTAATACCGCCTGGAACACCATAGTGTGATGGTGTGTCCGAACATCATAGTTGCACCCTATTGGATATGGTGCGTACCGTGATGTTTCTTATCGAATTACCACTATCGTTCATGGGTTAGACATTAGAGACAACCGCACTTACTTTAATAGGGCACCACGTAATTCCGTTGAGATGACACCGTATGAACTATGGTTTAGAGAAACCTAAGTTGTCATTTCTTAAAAGTTTGGGGCTATGACGCTTATGTGAAAAAGTTTCAGGTTGATAAGCTCGAACCCAAAGCGGATAAAATGCATCTTCATAGGACACCCAAAACAGTTGGGTATACCTCCTAATTCAGATCCGAAAGCAATAGGGATTGTTTCTTGAATCGGGTCCTTTCTCGAGGAAAAGTTTGTCTCGAAAAGTTGAGTGGGAGGATGGTGGAGACTTGATGAGGTTATTGAACCATCACTTCAACTAGTGTGTAGCAGGGCACAAGAAGTTGTTCCTGTGGCACCTACACCAATTGAAGTAGAAGCTTATGATAGTGATCATGAAGTTTCGGATCAAGTCACTAATGTACCTCGTGGGGTGACAAGGATGCGTCTTGCTTGAGTGGTACGGTGATCCTGTCTTGAAGGTCATGTTGCTAGACAACAATGAACCTACGAGCTATGGAGAAGCGATGGTGGGCCCAAATTCCGACAAATGGTTAGAAGCCATAAAATCCGAGATAGGATCCATGTATCATAACAAAGCATGGACTTTGGTGGACTTGCTCGATGATCGGCAAGCCATTGAAATAAATGGATCTTTAAGAAGAAGACGGACGTGGACGGTAATGTCACCGTCTATGAAGCTCGACTTGTGGCGAAGATTTTTTTCACAAGTTCAAGGAGTTGACTACGATGAGATTTTCTCATCCGTAGCGATGCTTAAGTCCGTCGAGAATCATGTTAGCATTAGCTGCATTTATGAAATCTGGCAGATGGATGTCAAGACGAGTTTCCTTACTAGTTTACGTAAGGAAAGGTTGTAGGTGATACAATCGAAAAGTTTTGTCGATCCTAAGGATGCTAAAAGGTATGCTAGCTCCAGCGATCCTTCTAAGGACTGGAGTAAGCATCTCGGAGTTGGAATATGCACTTTGATAGGATGATCAAAGATTTTGGGTTTATACAAAGTTTATGAGAAACTTGTATTTCCAAAGAAGTGAGTGGGAGCACTATAGAATTTCTGATGAGTATATGTTGTTGACATATTGATGATCAGAAATGATGTAGAATTTCTGGAAAGCATATAGGGTTATTTGAAAGATGTTTTTCAATAGAAAACCTGGATTAGGCTACTTGAACAATGAGCATCAAGATCTATAAGATAGATCAAAATGCTTAATAATACTTTCAAATGAGCACATACCTTGACATGATCTTGAAGGTGTTCAAGATGGATCAGTCAAAGAAGGAGTTCTTGCCTGAGTTGTAAGGTATGAAGTTAAGAGTTAAAAGCTCGACCACGGCAGAAGAGAGACAAAGGACGAAGGCCGTCCCCTACGCTTCAGACATAGGCTCTATAGTATGCTATGCTGTGTACCGCATCCGGAAGTGTGCCTTGCCATGAGTCGATCAAGGATACAAGAATGATCCAGAACGGATCATTGGACAGTGATCAAAATTATCCTTAGAAGAATAAGGAAATATTTCTCGATTATGGAGGTGATAAAGAGTTCGGCGTAAAGGGTTACGTCGATGCAAGCTTTAACACCTATCCGAATGACTCTGATTAGCAAACTGGATACGTATAGTGGAGCAACCATTTGGAATAGCTTCAAGTGGAACGTGGAAGCAGCATTTACAATATGACATAGAGAATTGCGAAGTACATACGGATCTGAATACTGCAGACCCGTTGACTAAAACTTCTCTTACAAGCAAAACATGATCAAACCCTAGAACTCATTGAGACTTAATCACATGGTGATGTGAACTAGTTTAAGACACTAGTAGACTCTTTGGATGTTGGTCACATGGCGATGTGACCTATCGATGTTGATCACATGGCGATGTGAACTAGATTATTGACTCTAGTGCAAGTGGGAGACGGTTGGAAATATGCCCTAGAGGCAATAATAAATTAGTTATTATTATATTTCCTTGTTCACGATAATCGTTTATTATCCATGCTATAATTGTATTGATAGGAAACTTCAGATACATGTGTGGGTACATAGACAACACCATGTCCCTAGTAAGCCTCTAGTTGACTAGCTCGTTGATCAATAGATGGTTACGGTTTCCTGACCATGGACATTGGATGTCATTGATAACGGGATCACATCATTAGGAGAATGATGTGATGGACAAGACCCAATCCTAAGCCTAGCACAAAGATTGTAGTTCAGTATGCTAAAAGCTTTTCTAATGTCAAGTATCATTTCCTTAGACCATGAGATTGTGCAACTCCGGATACCGTAGGAATGCTTTGGGTGTACCAAAGCGTCCTGGCAATCGGGTGGCTATAAAGGTGCACTACGGTATATCCGAAAGTGTGCATTGGGTTGTACGAATCGAGGCTGGGATTTGTCACTCCGTGTAAACGGAGAGGTATCTCTGGGCCCACTCGGTAGGACATCATCATAATGTGCACAATGTGACCAAGGGGTTGATCACGGGATGATGTGTTACGGAACGAGTAAAGAGACTTGCCGGAAACGAGATTGAACAAGGTATCGGGATACCGACGATCGAATATCGGGCAAGTACAATACCGCTAGACAAAGGGAATTGGATACGGGATTGATTGAATCCTCGACATCGTGGTTCATCCGATGAGATCATCGTGGAACATGTGGGAGCCAACATGGGTATCCAGATCCCGCTGTTGGTTATTGACCGGAGAACGTCTCGGTCATGTCTACATGTCTCCCGAACCCGTAGTGTCTACACATAAGGTTCGATGGCGCTTAGGGTTATAAAGGAAGTATGTATGTGGTTACGAATGTTGTTCGAGTCCGGATGAGATCCCGGACGTCACGAGGAGTTAGGAATGGTCCGGAGGTAAAGATTGATATATTGGACGAAGGGTTTTGGAGTCGGAAGTGTTCCGGAGGTACCAAGGTGATGACCAGCATGACCGAAAAGTGTTTGAGGAGCCCGGCAAGTGTTGGGGGCTTCATGGGCCAAGGAAGGGGCAAACCAGCCCACTAAGGGGCTGTCGCCCCTCACCTATTCCCATGTGACCAAGGGGTTTGGGGCGCCCCATCTAGGGTTCCCACCTCCGGCTTGGGGGCCAAGTCACCCAAGGGGAGATCCCATCTGCCACAGCCGCCGCCCCCTAGGGAAACCCTAGGGCGCCTCCCCTCCCCTTTCCCCCTATATATAGTGGAGGTTTTGGGGCTGCCTAACACATGAGAACTTCTCCCTCTTGGTGCAGCCCTGCCTCTCCTCCTCCTCCTCTCCCGTGGTGCTTGGCGAAGCCCTGCTGGATTGCCACGCCTCCACCACCACCACGCCCGTTGTCTTTGCTGCTGGATGGAGTCTTCCTCAACCTCTCCCTCTCTCCTTGATGTATCAAGGCGTGGGAGACATCACCGGGCTGTACGTGTGTTGAACGCGGAGGTGCCGTCCGTTCGGCACTAGGATCTCCGGTGATTTGGATCACGACGAGTACGACTCCGTCAACCCCGTTCTCATGAACGCTTCCGCTTAGCGATCTTCAAGGGTATGTAGATGCACTCTCCTTCCCTCGTTGCTAGTTTCTCCATAGATAGATCTTGGTGACACGTAGGAAAATTTTGAATTTCTGCTACGTTCCCCAACAGGTAATTCGAAGAAATGGAATTTGTTCATCTTTCCAGTTGTTTTCTTGTGATTGAACTTTAGCATCAAACATAAACAAGACACAATTGACATACAAACTGCCCTCTTAGCCATTAGCAATACTTCGACGCAAAAACTCATCTCATTTCTGTCATCTGTAAACATAACATCAAATTCAGCGGGGAAAATGCAGGCCGCGAGCAGTAGCAATAGCAGCACGACACACAACAACAATAGCAGCAAGTGCATTACTTGCGTCAGTCTTCCAACTCTGCAAACGAGAGCGTCCAAAGCAAAGATGAAGGCGAGGAGAGCAGCCCGAGTACGAGGACGACGACTGGCGGCAAGTTGAAAGGAAAGGCAACCAACGCGGCTACCAGAGATGGCCGCCGCTGTCGCTAGACCTTGTCGGATTCGACGAGAAGGGGATGGGACGGTCACGACCGGGTCGTCGCCGCTAGCGTCAGCTGCGAGTGTGCTGGCGGTGAGGCTGGGAGCACGCTTGGAATCGATCCGCCGCCACCTGTTGCAACCCGCCGCCGCTCGCCTCCGCCGCCGCTCGCCTCAGCCGCCTCTCGGTGCCTGCCAGATGCAACGTGCAAGGGAGAGACGAGGGAAGGAGATAAGCGGGCGTTGAGAGTCACGAGAGCGAGCGGTTCCCTGTCGTCCGCTCAATTTGGAGGAATGACTCGGTTACGGATCTGGGCCGAATATTCCTTTTTTGGGAACGAGTGGGTTCCGTTCTGCCTGCATACAGAATACAAGAATGAGGCCCAAGGACGGGTTGGACCCACTCCATTCCACTCGGTGACCTGTACTAAACACACCCTAAAGATTAACTTGGAGCGGCCGCATCCCGTTGAAACTTCAGGACTCACTGTCAACCTCCATGCCATGGCCAAGTCCCTTGCCGGCATCTCCACCAGCTCGTTCATCCCAGGTCGAAAAGGAAGCCAACACAGGACTCATGTACGCCCGGTAATCCCGCTTGAACCGATGACAGCCAAACTCCACCATCTCCCAAACGGAGCCAATGCTAGCTTCACCAGAACGGAGCCAGAAACAGCAGCACCACCAACGCCATTTCAACTTCAGAAA